>ML371558.1:2055-32834 GCA_005239525.1 Nicotiana knightiana | reverse complement strand
TAAGTTCTCGGTTTACGTTTTATACGCTATCTAATGTGTTTAGAATAACGTATTCCTTCACAAATTGACCAAACTATCTTTAGAGTACGTGTTTTGGATGTGTACCGTAATAAGTACAAATTAAAAAATTACATAAATATTCTATTAAAATTTGTATCAAAATTACGGAATAGAAGTTAAAAGGGAAAAAAACTTAAGTTTATGAAAAGGATGATTAGCGATCCTGTTTAACTAACTCAATACAAAAATAAACTATATTCAATAAAGTCCTCAATCATCTTGATTGATATATTAAACTTAAGATTTTATTCTAGTTTAATTTTATAACTTGATTTCTTCAATTTGATTTGTTTTATACTTCTTTTTTAGTTTCAACAAGAACACATTATTCTTACAATTTAAGAGTTTTTCCAAAAAGGTTCTTGGAAAACTATATATCCTTAAGTTCTTCTTAGAAGACAAAAATAGGATCAACTAACTAACAGAAGACTTTTTTTTCCTCATGAACAAATGCAAATTGTTCTATTTCTCTAATCAATGAAAAATACGTACGATGAAAATTATTTACCATATATAATGAAAACATAAATTACTATCAATCGTTACATTTTGATTGATAATTGAATCGGCTTATTTGGGATTGAGGTGTAATAGTTATTGTGGTTGTATTCTTTCTTTTTTATCGGAGCAAGAGTTTATAATTATAATGGAATCACTTGCACTTATGAATTGTGAAAGGACTATGTTATACTATCTTAGGAGAAGTAAAAAAGTAAAATTCATGTTAAAATAAGAATTACATTTTATTCTTTCATAAATTCTCATGGATGCAATGCTTTAGTTTTCTTGTGTGTTTATATTCAATTCTTTTTAAATTGGGACTTTTTAAAAGTATTTTTGGTTTGATTAACAAATAATTTAATTGTTTATAATTTATAAAAATATTTTATGATTAAGTTTTTACAAAAACATTTACTTGTTTATTTTTCTAAAAGAATTTTTATGTATTTTTTAGTTTTGATGGTTAATATTTTCTTCCAATCAAGTCGTTCACTTTATTGCGGTTCAAACTTGTAACGACCCGGCCGATCGTTTCGAGAGTTATAGCCCAATTTTCTCCATTTCTGCTTCTTTTGTGCTTTTCAGCTGTATAATGTCTTACCGGATTGGTTGGTTTGGGTCCGGAGTGGATGGAGACACTTAGTTTCTTAATTGGAAGCTTAAGTTGGAAAAGTCGACCGGATGTTAACTTGTGTGTAAATGACCCCGAATTTAAATTTCTATGGTTCTGTTAGCTCTGTTAAGTGATTTTGGACTTAGTAGCGCATTCAGAATGTGATTTGGAGGTCAGTAGTAGACTTAGGCTTGGATTGGCGAAAGTTGAAATTTTGGCGATTTTGGCCGGCTGTGGAAATTTTGATATCGGGGTCGGAATGGGATTCCGAAAGTTAGAGTAGGTTCGTGGTCTAATTTTTGACTTGTACATAAAATTTGAGGTCAATCGGATGTGGTTTGATAGGTTCCGGTGCCATTTGCGGAATTCGAAAGTTTAGGCTTGAATCCGGGAGTAATATGGTGTTTTGAGTGATTCGAAAGCTCGACTAAGTTCGTATTGAGTTATATGACTTGTTGGCAGGTTTGGTTGAGGTCCACGGGACCTCAGGGTTGTTTTGGATGCCCATCGGCAGGAAATTTTGGACTTAGGCATGTCAGATTTTTCTGGTGTTCTGGTGTTTCGCACCTGCGATGGGGAGCCCGCAGGTGCGGCCCCGCAGAAGTGAGGAGGAGGTCGCAGGCGCGGGCAAGCCTGGGCTGGACTAGAAGCGCAGATACAGAGGAATGAGCGCATCTGCGAGCGCGCAGGTGCGGAAGTGGAGTCGCAGATGCGGAGAAGGCCTGAGTGGGGAGGAACCGCAGAAGCGGGCAGGGCCCGCAGGTGCGAGTAGTTGACCGCAGATGCAGAACCTGGGGGTTTAAGTGAGATCCGCACCTGCGATGGAAATTCCGCAGGTGCGGCGTCGCAGAAGTGACAAAAGGACCGCATGTGCGGTTTTCCTAGGCATAAACTATAAATAGAGGACTTCGAGATTTTTTCCCATTTTCACATTTTGGAACTCGGAATTTGGGGATTTTTGAGGAGATTTTCGAAGGGATTTCGAATTATCACTGAGGTAAGTTCCTTGATGTCACGACCCGAATTCCCACCGTCGGGATCGTAATGGCGTTTAATATTGAACCTATTAGACAAGCCAATGTTCGTTTAAAAATACCTATTTCCTTATTGTTGTCATTTAAGAGAACAGTGATGAACATGAACAAAAATGAATAAATAGTACGGAAGCTAAGAAATCATCAACTTAAATATTTAATAATACAAAAATCCTTACATAAACTCCCAGAACTGGTATCACAATTTCACAGACGGTCTAAGATTTTTCTAAAAATAAAGGTCTGAAATAAACATGTGCAACTGTCTTGGAAATACAAGAAAAGACAGAAATGGAAAGGGATAGGAGGTGACGCCAAGACCTGCAGGACTACCTCAGTGTCGCTTGTGGACTGAAAGATACTCCCTCGATCACTGTCCACCGGGTTCGGTACCGTAATCTGCACAACATAAAGAAGTGCAGGTGTAGCATCAGTACAACCGACCCCATGCACTGATTAAGTGTCGAGCCTAACCTCGGCGAAGTAGTGACGAGGTTAGGACACGACAAATAATAAACACCTGTGTAATTCAATAATATATATAACAGAAATGAAGGCAGGAAGTAAACAGTTAAGTAAAACAACGGGGAAAACAGGCTGGGGTATACAGGGGAAAACACTTATTGAATAACAGAATAAGGCAACCGTCTAAGTATCAAAATAACAACAGAGAACAAACAAGTGCACGACATCACCCTTCGTGCTTTACTCTCGTTCTCACCAAAACAAGTGCACGACATCACCCTTCGTGCTTTTACCTTACAATATCATGGCACGACATTATCCTTCATGTATTATCTCTCATATCATGGCACGGCATCACCCTTCGTGCTTTTAAAATTCACAATATCGGCACGGCTTTAACCTTCGTGCTTTTAAATATAAAATCATGGCACGACATCACCCTTCGTGCTTTTAAAATTCACAATATCGGCACGGCTTTAACCTTCGTGCTTTTAAATATAAAATCATGGCACGACATCACCCTTCGTGCTTTACACTCTCATCCTTACAATGCAATAAATAAATACACGGCATCACCCTTCGTGCTTTACACTCTTCCTCACCCAAACAATAACCAGAACAACAATTTGTCAAGGAAGAACCACAATACAAACCATGATTTACAACATCCCGGCAAGGGAACAATAAAAAAATTATCACCGTCCCGGCAAGGGACACAGCTATAACCAATCTCACAGAATGTACAACATAACCAAATAATCCTCAACCGAACAACTAATCAACATTGTCCACAACCAAGTATTTTTCAACAATTGAATAATCTCTAAAATGAAATCTACTTCATAACACAGTGGATATCGAAGAAAAAACATATACCATAAGATATGACTCACGAGCATGCTTGACAACAAGGTATAAGTACTCGTCACCTCACCTATACATTGAACATGATAATAGCACGTAGCATATATGACTCAACACCTATTCCCTCAAACTAAGGTTAGGCCAAACACTTACCTCGGCTCCAAAAATGCAAATCAAGCCTCTACCACCGCTTTACCTCTCGAATCCGACTCCGAAACAATCGTATCTAGACATAATCGACTTAATAACATCAATAATTGCTCAACAATTCAATTTCAATGTCTAATTATAGATTTCCCAACATTCTTCCCAAAAATCCAAAAATTGACCCCGGGCCCGCTTGGTCGAAACACGAGGTTCGAACCAAAATTCGATCGCCCATTCACCCACGATCCCGAATATACAATTTGTTTTGAAATCCGACCTCAAAACGAGGTCAAATTCTCAAATATTCAAAAAATCCCTAACTCTACCCAATTCCCCAATTTCTACCTTTGATTTCATGTTTTTAGGCCTAGAATCTAATAGATATTGATGAAAAATGAAAGAAAACAATGTTAGAATCACTTACCTAAGAGGTTATGGTGAAGGAACTCTTCAAAGGTCGTCTATGGGGTTTGGAGAAGAAGAGGGTTTGAGAATTTTGGTAAAATCCCGTAATACATTCTGTTTTGGGTATTTAAAAATCACTGGATAGATTTCTTCTCCGCGTTCGCGGGCCCCAGGCTGCGTTCGCGGAGGCTTGAATTTACTGAGCAGTGCGTTCGCGGTTGTCGGGCCGCGTTCGCACAGGGTATTTACTACCCAACCCCTCAGGTCCCCTCTAGGCCGATGCGTTCGCACCCCTCCTCCCTGTGCGTTCGCATTGCTTTGGCTAATGCACACTCCGCGTTCGCATCCTATGTGGTGCGTTCGCATAGCTTATTTTCCACCCCGACCCCCAGACCTCTATAACCCTGTGCGTTCGCACCCCCCTTGGGTGCGTTCGCATAGGGTAAAATACCTGGACACCAGAAAATGCATTAAACACCAGATTTTTCACCACTTTTGCACTCTGACAACTACCCGGAACTCACCCGAGCCCTCGGGACTCAAAACCAAATACACACACAACCTCATAAACATCCTACGGACTTATTCGAATAATTAAACCACCAAAATAGCATCATAAACATCGAATTAAACCTCAAAATCTATAGAAATTCTCAAAAAAACTTCATAAACTTCAAATTTTCCATATTTGATCCGAATCACGTCAAACTAAGTCTGTTTCTTACCAAATTTCACAGATAACTCATATAAATCATATTGAACCTGTTCCGGGCTCCGAAAACCATAATACGGGTTCGGTTTCACAGGTTTCACATCAAATCTCATTTTCAAAAACCTTTATATTTTTCAGAAAACAATTTTCTTTAAAAATTTATTTCTCGGACTTGGGACCTCGGAATTCTATTCCAGGCATACGCCCAAGTCCCATATTTTCCTACGGACCCTCCGGGACCGTCAAATCACGGACCCGGGTCCGTTTACCAAAAATGTTGATCAAAGCCAACTTTATTCAAATTAACACAAAAATATTATTTTTATCATTTTTTCACATAACGGCTTCCCGGCTGCGCACGCAAATCGAGGTGAGATATAAGGAGGTTTTCACGGCCTCGGAACACAGATTTAGCTAAATTTACACGGGATGACCTTATGGGTCATCACACTTGAGCCTATTTATCTTGGGTAATGGTGTTTCCCATTGACTTTACACCTAAATAGTGAGGTTTTGAAGTGAAAATGGGGGTTTAGGTCTTGGGAATTGGAGAGTGAACTTTGGGATTTTGGAGGGCAACTGAGGTCGGATTTTGGTAAATTTGGTATGGTTAGACTCGTGAGTGAATGGGATTTCGGGTTTTGTGATTTTCGTCGGGTTTCGAGACGTGGGCCCGGAGGGTCGGGTTGAGCCGATTTCGGATTTTTTGTTCTAATTTAGTAGTTTTCTTGTGGGATTGATCCGCTTAGCCTATTTTAAAAAAGTGTTGTACTGTTTGTGGCTAGATTCGGGGTATTTGGAGGCTGATTCGAGAGGAAAGGGCATTTCGGAGTAGGATTTCTACACTATTGAGGTAAATGACAGTCTTAAATCTGGTCTTGAGGGTATGAAACCCCAAGAATTTGTATGATGTGAATATTTAGAAGTGACGCACATGCTAGGTGACGGGCTTGTGAGCGTGCACCGTGAGGGATTGAGATATGGTCTGTCCCGAGAGACTGTAAAATAAAATAGTCCATTATTATTACATGTTTCTCCTTGTTTTAGTAATTGATTGCCTTTCATGTTAGACACCATTCTTAGGCCATATGATATCACTGTTGGGACCCGCGATGGTCGTATACTTATTGAATTGACTGCTAATTGTTGTCTTGTACTCAGTCACCGTCTTACTTGTGTATTATATCTCAGCTCTCTCTCATTTCTTGTTGATACTTGTTGTACTATCTATTTGGGTTGTTTATTGAGATATACTGTGAGCCCGAGAGGCTGGAGTGGCTAGTGACTGAGATAGGGCCTGAGTGCCGAGCTGTGAGCTATGTGAGGTATATTAGATCGGGATGCACGCCACTGCAATATTGGACCGGGCTGCACAACGCAGCAGTATTGGATTGAGATGCACAACGCAGCAGTATTGGATCGGGTTGCACGCCGCAACAAGCCTTCAGGCCATATGTATATTGGATCGGTCTGCACGCCGCATCAATATTGGATCGGGCTGCACGCCATAGCAGTATTGGGTCGGGCTACACGCTGTAACAATATAGCGCTTGGACTATAGTAGCCCCTCCGGAGCCTGTACACCCCTAGTGAGCATATGTACCTATTGAGAGTGTGTATTGAGGGATGAGAGCCGAGAGTATGAGCTGTTGAGATGAGTTGAGTGATTGTTGCCTTGAGAGACTGTACTTGCTCTTATTATTGTTGGACTTCATTGCTATCTGTTTTTGTTGTGAAATTCAGGAAGTTTCATATTGTTTTACTTGAGCTCGAGCTGATTTGACTTAAACTACCAAACTTGAAAGCATGCTCTCTTGTTACTGAAAACTTTTGAAAATGAACTGTATTTTCATAGCTCGTCACTGCTTCTCAGTTCCTTATTTAATTCTGTTACTTGCTGAGTTGGTTGTACTCATGCTACACCCTGCACTTCATGTGCAGATCCAGGTGTGTACGGTTCTAGCAGTCGCTGAGTTCGTGCGCGGGCTGACTTTCGGTGACTTACGAGGTAGCTGTCGGCGTCCACAGTCCTTGTTCCTCCTTCTTATCATCTTATTTCTCTTGTTTTTGGCATTTGTCACAAACTGTAGTAGATTCTGTTTCTAGATTGTTGTTAGATGCTCATGACTTAGTGACACCCCGATGTCGGGCTATTATTCCGCACTTGAGTTTTTGGGTCTTTATCCCGCGGTTATGTAAACCTTCTGTTAAATTTAACTTCTTAGCTCACTTCTGTTATATATAATGAAAGCATATTGAGAATGTCGGCTTGCCTAGTTCCATGATAGGTTCCATCACGACATGTTAGGTTTTAGGGTCGTGACAAGTTGGTATCAGATCCTAGGTTACATAGGTCTCATGGGTCATGAGCAGGTTTAGTAGAGTCTTGCAGATCGGTATGGAGTTGTCTGTACTTATCTTCGAGAGGCTGCAGAACCCTTAGGAAAAATTCCACATTCTTGAATTCTTGTCGTGAGAATATGTTGATTCTGGTAACTAAACTTCTGTTGTTTCATTCTCTCACAAATGATAAGGACACGTACTACTGGGCAGGACGGTCAGCCACCAGTACCACCAGCCAGGTCCGTGAGAGGCCGAAGTCGCGGTAGGGGCAGAGGTGCAGCCCGCACAACAGCTGGGGCAGTACCTGCAACTCGCACAACAGCTGGGGCAATACCTGCAGATCCACCAGTTGCCCAGGGTTAGGACCATATCCCAGTTATGAACCAGCGGGACCAGCTCAAGCACCACCTGTGCCCATCGTGATTCCTGGCCTTCAGGAGACCTTACCTCAGATTCTGATCGTGTGTACCGGATTTGCTCAGTCGGTCTCTATTTCGACATCCGCAACCACTTATCAGGCCGGGGGAGGCACTCAGACTCCCGCCGCCTGCACACCTGAGCAAGTTGTACAAGGACTCCAGACACCGGGGGACCCCCAGTCCAGCCGTTTTCAGCTGCTCAAGACTCTGTGGTTCCTGCTATGACTGAGGATAAGTAGCATAGATTGGAGAGGTTTGGGAGTTTCTAGCCTCCATCTTTTTGTGGTGCAGAGGGAGAGGATGCACATGGTTTCTTGGACAGGTGTCAGAGGATACTCTGTACAACAGGTATTCTGGAGACCAATGGGGTCTCATTCACCACCTTTCAGTTCTCGAGGGCTGCATTCAGTTGGTGAGAGGCCTATGAGAGGCATAGGCCGGTCGACGCAGCACCCCTTACCTGGCAGCAGTTCTCCGTTATCTTTCTGGAGAAGTTCGTGCCTCAATCCCGCAGAGAGGAGTTGCGCAGACAGTTTGAGCAGCTTCATCAGGGTGATATGTCTGTGATGTAGTATGAGATGCGATTCTCGGAGTTCGCCCGTCATGCTATTTGGTTGATTCCCACAGACAGGGAGAGGATCAAGAGGTTTATAGATGGCCTCACTTATCAGCTGAGATTGCTTATGACCAGAGACAGTGTGTCTGGTACTACTTTTGATGAGGTTGTCGACATTGCTCGGAAGATTGAGATGATTCGCGGTCAGGAGAGGGTTGAGAGGGAGGCCAAGAGGCCTCCTGGATAAGGTGGATTTAGTGGTGCTCCTTCTAGGGGTCAGTTCCAGCACGGTAGAGGTCATCCTTCCAGACATGCTCAGACAGCCCGCCCAGCCCACCGTGGTGCATCATCTGACAATGGTTCTCACAGTTATCACCAGGGCCGTTCATCTCTCGGTGCCCTTCGAGCAAAGAGTTCTTCTCGTGCTCCATCGGGTCAGGGTTCCTCTATATCAGGTCCTTCGTCCAGTTATTCCGGTGCTCGGGGCTCCCTTCAGTCCCCAGCACCAGCACCGGGGAGTTGCTATGAGTGTGAGGAGTTTGGTCACATGAGGAAAGAGTGTCCCTGTATAGTGGGAGGTCACGCTCCGTGAAGGAGCCAGTCTATGTCATCAGCACCAGTTCCTCCACCACCCGCCCAGCCAGCTAGGGGTGGAGCTCAGTCACCTAGGGGTCCTCCAAGAGGAGGAGGCAGATCAGGGGTGGCCAGGTCCGTTTCTATGCCCTCCCTGCCAGACCAAATGCCATTGCTTCAGATGTTGTATTACAGGTATTGTCTCAGTTTGCCACAGAGATGCCTCTGTATTATTTGACCTTTGTTCCACTTATTCATATGTTTCCCTGTATTTAGCTCATTTTCTGGATATTACCCGTGAGTTGTTGGTTTTATTTGTTCATGTATCTACTCTTGTGAGCGATACTATTATTGTGGACCGCGTATACCGGTCATGTGTGGTGAATAGTGGGGGTCTGGAGACAAGAGTGGATATTTTGCTGCTCAGTATGGTTGATTTTAATGTGATATTAGATATGGATTGGTTGTCTCCATGTTATGTTGTTCTAGATTGTCACGCTAAGATTATGATATTGGCGATGCCGGGGTTGCCGGGGTTGCCGAGGGTTGAGTGGAGCGGTTCTATAGACTATGTACCTAGTAGAGTGATTTCATACTTGAAGGCTCAGCGGATGGTTGAGAAGGGCTGTCTATCCTATTTGGATTTTGTGAGAGATGTTAGTGCAGAGACTTCTGCCATTGATTCTGTGCGTGTAGTGTGTGATTTTTCAGATGTGTTTCCTACAGACCCATCGTGCATGCCGCCTGACAGGGATATTGATTTCAGTATTGATTTGGTGCCGGGCACTCAGCCCATTTGTATTCCACTGTATCGTATGGCACCGGAAGAGTTGAAGGAATTGAAAGAACAACTTCAGGAACTCCTTGATCAGGGGTTTATTCGGCCTAGCGTGTCACCTTGGGGTGCACCAGTTCTATTTGGGAAGAAGAAGGATGGTTATATGAGGATGTGCATTGATTACACGCGGTTGAACAAGCTCACAACAGTGTTCATGCATTTGGTGAACAATGTGTTTCACCCTTATTTGGACTCATTCGTTATTGTATTCATTGATGACATCCTGGTGTACTTTCGTAGCTAGGAGGAGCATGCCCATCATCCGAGGATTGTGTTACAGAGATTGAGGGAGGATAAGCTTTATGCAAAGTTCTCCAAGTGTGAGTTTTGGCTCGGTTTAGTGGCGTTCTTGGGCACGTGGTGTTTAGTGAGGGTATTCAGGTGGATCAAAAGAAGATAGAGGCAATGCAGAGTTGGACCAGACTGTCCTCAGTCATGAAGATTAGGAGCTTTCCTTGTTTGGCGGGCTATTACTGTCGTTTTCTGGAGGGTTTCTCATATACTACGTCTCCCTTGACCAAATTGACCCAAAAGGGTGATCCATTCAGGGTGGATTTAGCGGTGCTTCTTCTAAGGGTCAGTTCCAGCACAGTAGAGGTCGTCCTTTCAGACATGATCAGACAGCTCTCCCAGTCCAGCCTGGTGCATCATCTGACAATGGGTCTAATAGTTATCAGCAGGGTCGTTCATCTCTTAGTGCCCTTCCAGCACAGAGTTCTTCTCGTGCTCCATCGGGTCAGGGTTTGTCTATATCAGGTCCTTCTGCCAGTTATCCCGGTTCTCAGGGCTCCCTTCAGTCCCCAGCACTAGCACTGGGGAGTTGCTATGAGTGTGAGGAGTTTGGTCACATGAGGAGAGAGTGTCCCCGTATAGTGGGAGGTCCTACTCTGTAGAGGAGCCAGTCTATGCCATTAGCACCAGTTCCTCCACCACCCGCCCAGCCAGCTAGGGGTGGAGCTCAGTCAGCTAGGGGTCGTCCGAGAGGAGGAGGCAGATCAGGGGGTGGCCAGGTCCGTTTCTATGTCCTCCCTGCAAGACCAGATTCCATTGCTTCAGATGTTGTGATTACAGGTATTGTCTCCATTTGCCACAGAGATGCCTTTGTATTATTTGACCCTAGTTCCACTTATTCATATGTTTCCTCGTATTTAGCTCATTTTCTGGAATTTCCTCGTGAGTCTTTAGTTTTATCTGTTCATGTATCTACTCCTGTGAGCGATACTATTATTGTGGACCGCGTATACCTGTCATATGTGTTGACTATTGGGGGTCTGGAGACCAGAGTGGATCTTTTGCTGCTCAGTATGGTTGATTTTGATGTGATATTGGGTATGGATTGGTTGTCTCCATGTCATGTTGTTCTAGATTGTCACGCTAAGACTGTGATGTTGGCGATGCCGGGGTTGCCGAGGGTTGAGTGGAGCGGTTCTATAGACTATGTACCTAGTAGAGTGATTTCATACTTGAAGGCTCAGCGGATGGTTGAGAAGGACTGTCTATTTTATTTGGATTTTGTGAGAGATGTTAGTGCAGAGACTCCTGCCATTGATTCTATGTCGGTAGTGCATGACTTTTCGAATGTGTTTCCTATGGACCTGCCGGGCATGCCGCCTGACAGGGATATTGATTTCGGTATTGATTTGGTTCCGGGCACTCAACCCATTTCTATTCCACCGTATCATATGGCATTGGCAGAGTTGAAGGATTTGAAAGAACAGCTTCAGGAACTCCTTGATCAGGGGTTTATTCGGCCTAGTGTGTCACCTTGGGGTGCACCGGTTTTATTTGTGAAGAAGAAGGATGGTTATATTAGGATGTGCATTGATTACAGGAGGTTGAACAAGGTCACAGTCAAGAACAAGTATCCTTTGCCACGTATTGATTATCTATTCGACCAGCTTCAGGTAGCGCGGGTGTTCTCCAAGATTGATTTGAGGTTAGGGTATCACCAGCTGAAGATTCAGGATTTGGATATTCTTAAGACAGCTTTCAGAACCCGATATGGCCATTATGAGTTCCTTGTGATGTCTTTTGGGCTGACCAATGCCCCAACAGTGTTCATGCATTTGATGAACAATGTGTTTCGGCCTTATTTGGACTCATGCGTTATTGTATTCATTGATGACATCCTGGTGTACTCTCGTAGCTAGGAGGAGCATACCCATCATCTAAGGATTATGTTACAGATATTGAGGGAGGAGAAGCTTAATGCAAAGTTCTCCAAGTGTGAGTTTTGGCTCGATTTAGTGGCGTTCTTAGGGAACGTGCTGTACAGTGAGGGATTCAAGTGGATCAGAAGAAGATAGAGGCAGTGCAGAGTTGGCCCAGACCATCCTGATTCATGAATATTAGGAGCTTTCTTGGTTTGGCGGGCTATTACCATCGTTTATGGAGTGTTTCTCATCTATTGCGTCGCTTTTGACCAAATTGACCCAAAACGGTGCTCCATTCAGGATGGGTTTAGCGGTGCTCCTTCTAGGGGTCAGTTCCAGCACAATAGAGGTCGTCCTTTTAGACATGATCAGACAGCTCTCCCAGTCCACCGTGGTGCATCATCTGACAATGGGTCTAATAGTTATCAGCAGGGTCGTTCATCTCTTAGTGCCCTTCCAGCACAGAGTTCTTCTCATGCTCCATCGGGTCAGGGTTTGTCTATGTCAGGTCCTTCTGCCAGTTATCCCGGTGCTCGGGGCTCCCTTCAGTCCCCAGCACTAGCACTGGGGAGTTTCTATGAGTGTGAGGAGTTTGGTCACATGAGGAGAGAGTGTCCCCGTATAGTGGGAGGTCCTACTCTGTAGAGGAGCCAGTCTATGCCATTAGCACCAGTTCCTCCACCACCCGCCCAGCCATCTAGGGGTGGAGCTCAGTCAGCTAGGGGTCGTCCGAGAGGAGGAGGCAGATCAGGGGGTGGCCAGGTCCGTTTCTATGTCCTCCCTGCAAGACCAGATTCCATTGCTTCAGATGTTGTGATTACAGGTATTGTCTCCATTTGCCACAGAGATGCCTTTGTATTATTTGACCCTAGTTCCACTTATTCATATGTTTCCTCGTATTTAGCTCATTTTCTGGAATTTCCTCGTGAGTCTTTAGTTTTATCTGTTCATGTATCTACTCCTGTGAGCGATACTATTATTGTGGACCGCGTATACCTGTCATATGTGTTGACTATTGGGGGTCTGGAGACCAGAGTGGATCTTTTGCTGCTCAGTATGGTTGATTTTGATGTGATATTGGGTATGGATTGGTTGTCTCCATGTCATGTTGTTCTAGATTGTCACGCTAAGACTGTGATGTTGGCGATGCCGGGGTTGCCGAGGGTTGAGTGGAGCGGTTCTATAGACTATGTACCTAGTAGAGTGATTTCATACTTGAAGGCTCAGCGGATGGTTGAGAAGGACTGTCTATTTTATTTGGATTTTGTGAGAGATGTTAGTGCAGAGACTCCTTCCATTGATTCTATGTCGGTAGTGCATGACTTTTCGAATGTGTTTCCTGTGGACCTGTCGGGCATGCCGCCTGACAGGGATATTGATTTCGGTATTGATTTGATGCCGGGCACTTATCCCATTTCTATTCCACCGTATTGTATGGCACCGGCAGAGTTGAAGGAATTGAAAGAACAACTTCAGGAACTCCTTGATTAGGGGTTTATTCGGCCTAGTGTGTCACCTTGGGGTGCACCGGTTCTATTTGTGAAGAAAAAACATGGTTCTATGAGGATGTACATTGATTACAGGCGGTTGAACAAGGTCACATTCAAGAACAAGTATCTTTTGCCACGTATTGATTATCTATTCGACCAGCTTCAAGGAGAGCGGGTGTTCTCCAAGATTGATTTGAGGTTAGGGTATCACCAGCTGAAGATTCGGGATTTTGATATTCTTAAGACGGCTTTTAGAACCCGATATGGCCATTATGAGTTCCTTGTGATGTCTTTTGGGCTGACCAATGCCCAACAATGTTCATGCATTTGATGAACAATGTGTTTCAGCCTTATTTGGACTCATTCGTTATTGTATTCATTGATGACATCCTGGTGTACTTTCGTAGCTAGGAGGAGCATGCCCATCATCTGAGGATTGTGTTACAGAGATTGAGGGAGGAGAAGCTTTATGCAAAGTTCTCCAAGTGTGAGTTTTGGCTCGGTTTAATGGCGTTCTTGAGGAACGTAGTGTTCAGTGAGGGTATTCAGGTGGATCAGAAGAAGATAGAGGCGGTGCATAGTTGGCCCAGACCGTTCTCAGTCACGAAGATTAGGTGTTTTCTTGGTTTGGCGGGCTATTACCGTCGTTTTGTGGAAGGTTTATCATCTATTGCGTTGCCCTTGACCAAATTGACCCAAAAGGGTGCTCCATTCAGGGTGGATTTAGTGGTGCTCCTTCTAGGAATCAGTTCCGACACAGTAGAGGTCGTCCTTTCAGACATGCTCAGACAGCTCGCCCAGTCCACTGTGGTGCATCATCTGACAATGGTTCTCACAGTTATCAGCAGGGCCATTCATCTCTCGGTGCCCTTCCAGCACATAGTTCTTCTCGTGTGAGGAGAGCTTTCAGAAGCTCAAGACTGCTCTGACTACGGCTCTAGTTCTAGTTCTGCCATCAACTTCTAGTTCTTACACAGTGTATTGTGATGCCTCGCGGATAGGTATTGGGTGTGTTCTGATGCAGGAGGGTAGAGTGATTGCTTATGCTTTGCGCTAGTTGAAGACCAATAAGAAGAACTATCATGTTCATGATCTTGAGTTATCAGCTATTGTTCACACCTTGAATATTTGGCGGCACTATTTGTACGGGGTTCATAGTTAGATCTATACTTATCACTGGAGTTTGCAGCATCTGTTCAAGAAAAAGAATCTTAACTTGCGTCAGTGGAGGTGGTTGGAGCTTCTTAAGGACTATGATATTACTATTTTGTACCATCCCGGAAAGGCCAATGTGGTGGCCGATGCTTTGAGTCACCGGGCGAAGAGTTTGGGGAGTTTACCGTATCTTCCAGCAGCAGAGAGACCCTTTGCATTGGATGTTCAGGCCTTAGCTAGCTAGCTTGTCATATTGGATATTTCGGAGCCGAGTCGGGTATTGGCTTGTGTGGTCTCTAGATCTTCCCTTTATGATCATATCAGGGAGCGTCAGTATGATGACCCCCATCTGCTCATCCTTTAGGACAGGGTTCGGTGAGGTGATTCTAGAGATGCGACTATTGGTGATGATGGCGTGTTGAAGATGCATGGCCGGATATGTGTGCCCAATATGGATGGGCTTCGGGAGTTGATTCTTGAGGAGGCCCACAACTCATGGTATTCCATTCATCCGGGTGCCGCGAGGATGTACCAGGATTTGAGACATCACTATTGATGGAGGAGGATGAAGAAGGTTATAGTTGGGTTTGTGGCTCGGTATCTCAATTGTCAGTAGGTTAAGTATGAGCATCAGAGACCGGGTGGATTGATTCATATGTTAGAGATCCCATAGTAGAAGTGGGAGCGGATCACCATGGATTTCGTAGTTGGGCTCCCATGAACTTCAAGAAAGTTCGATGCTATTTGGGTGATTGTGGATCTGCTGACCAAGTCCGCTCACTTCATTCCAGTTGGTACTACTTACTCTTCAGAGCGTCTGGCGGAGATTTACATCCGATAGATTGCTCACCATCATGGTGTCCTAGTTTCCATCATTTCAGATAGAGGCACACAGTTTACATTGCAGTTTTAGATGGCCATGCAGCGAGAGCTGGGTACTCAGGTTGAGTTGAGCACATCCTTTCACCCTCAGATGGACAGACAGTCCAAGCACACTATCATGATATTGGAGGACATATTACGTGCTTATGTCATTGATTTTGTTGGTTCATATGTCTTTCATGGTCGGGGAGAAGGTTCTGCTGAAGGTATCACCCAAGAAGGGTGTTATGAGGTTTGGGAAGAGAGGCAAGTTGATCCCTAGGTTCATTGGGCCTTTTGAGGTACTTCAAAGGATAAAGGAGGTGTCTTACAAGCTTGTCATGCCACCTATCTTGTCGAGTGTGCATCTAGTATTTCATGTTTCTATGCTCCGGAAGTATATCGACGATCTGTCCATGTTTTGGATTTCAGCACGGTTCGGTTGGATGGTGATATGACTTATGATGTGGAGTCGGTGGCCATTTTGGAGTGGCAGGTTCGGAAGTTGAGATAAAAGGATATAACTTCAGTGAAGGTGCAGTGGAGAGGTCAGCCTGTGGAGGAGGCCACTTGGGAGACCGAGCGAGAGATGTGGAGTAGATATCCACACCTATTTGAGACTCTAGGTATGCTTCTAGAGGCGTTTGAGGATGAACATTTGTTTAAGAGGGGGAGGATGTAACGACCCGACCGGTCGTTTCGAGAGTTATAGTCCCGTTTCCCCCATTTATGCTTCTTTTGTGTTTTTGAGCTGTATAATGTCTTACCGGGTTGGTTGGTTTGGGTCCGGAATGGTTTAGGAGTGAATGGAGACACTTAGTCTCTAAATTGGAAGCTTAAGTTGGAAAAGTCGACCATATGTTGACTTGTGTGTAAACGACCTCCGATTTGAATTTTTATGATTCCGTCAGTTATGTTAGGTGATTTTGGACTTAGGAGCGCATACGGAATGTGATTTGGAGGTCCATAGTAAAGTTAGGCTTGAATTGGCGAAAGTTGGAATTTTGGCGATTTTGACTGGTAGTGGAAATTTTGATATCGGGGTCAAAATGAGATTCCGGAAGTTGGAGTAGGTTTGTGGTGTCATTTTTGACTTGTGTGTAAAATTTTAGGTCAATCAGATGTGATTTAATAGGTTCCGACATCGTTTGCAGAATTCAGAAGTTTAGAAGTTCTTAGGCTTGAATCTGGGAGTAATTTTGTGTTTTGAGTGATTCGAAGGTTCGACTAAGTTTGTATGGGGTTATATGACTTGTTGGTATGTTTGGTTGAGGTCCCGGAGGCCTCGGGGGTGTTTCGGATGCCCATCGGAAGGAAATTTTGGACTTAGTCATGGCAAATATTTCTGGTGTTTTGCACCTGCCGTGGGGAGCCCGAAGGTGCGGCTGGACTGGAAGTGCAGATGCAGAGGAATGAGCGCATCTACGAGCACGTAGGTGCGGAAGTGGAGTCGCAGATGCAGAGAAGGCCTGAGTGGGGAGGAACCGCAGAAGCGGGCAGGGCCCGTAGGTGCGAGTAGTTGACTGCAGATGCGGAACCTCGGGGTTTAAGTGATATCCGCACCTGCAATGGAAATTCCTTAGGTGTGGCGTCGCAGAAGCGACAAAAGGACCGCATGTGCGGTTTGGCTGGGCAGAAACTATAAATAGAGGACTTCGAGATTTTTCCCCATTTTCACATTTTTGAACTCGGACTTTGGGATTTTTGAGGATATTTTCGAAAAGATTTCAAAGTTATCATTGGGATATGTTACTTGATCCTATTTATCTTTGGTACTGGTGTTTTCCTATTGATTTTACACCTAAATAGTGAGGTTTTGAAGTGAAAATTGGGGGTTTAGGGCTTGGGAATTGGAGAGTGAACTTTGGGGTTTTGGAGGGGAAACTGAGGTTGGATTTTGGTAAATTTGGTACGATTAGACTTGTGAGTGAATGGGCTTACGGGTTTTGTGATTTTTGTCAGGTTTCGAGACGTGGTCCCTGAGGTCCGGATTGAACCAATTTCGGATTTTTGGTTCTAATTCAGTAGTTTTCTTATGGGATTGATCCCTTTAGCCTATTTTAATGTTGTTGTACTGTTTGTGGCTAGATTCAGGGCATTTGGAGGCTGATTCGAGAGGAAAGGGCATTTCAGAGTAGGATTTCTACGCTGTTGAGGTAAGTAACAGTCTTAAATCTGATCTTGAGGGTATGAAACCCCAAGAATTTGTATGATGTGAATATTTAGAAGTGACGCACATGCTAGGTGACGAGCGTGTGAGCGTGCACCGCGAGGGATTAAGAGTTGGTCCGTCCCGGGAGACTGTAAAGTCAAACAGTCCATTATTATTACCTGTTTCTCCTTGTTTGAGAAATTGACTGCCTTTCATGTTAGACACCATGCTTAGGCCATATGATATCACTGTTGGGACCCACGACGGTCGTATACATGTTGAATTGACTACTAATTGTTGTCTTGTACTCAATCACCGTCTTATTTGTGTATTATATCTCAACTCTCTCTCATTTCTTGTTAATACTTGTTGCATTCTCTATTTGGGATGTTTATTTTGATATTCTGTGAGCCCGAGAGGCTGGAGAGGCTAGTGAGTGAGGTAGGTCCTGAGTTCCGAGTTGTGAGCTATGTGAGGTATATTGGATCGGGCTGCACGCCGCAACAGTATTGGATCGGGCTGCACGCCGCAATATTATTGGATCGAGTTACACTCCGCAACAAGCCTTTGGCCCATATATATATTGGATCAGGTTGCACGCCTTAACAGTTTTGGATCGGGTTGTAAGCCGCAGCAGTATTGGGTCAGGCTGCACACCGCAGCAATATAGCGCTTGGGCTATAGGAGCCCCTCCGGAGTCTGTACCCCCCACTGAGCGCAAGTACCTATTAAGAATGTGTATTGAGGGCTGAGAGCCGAGAGTATGAGCTGTTGAGACGAGTTGAGTGATTGTTGCCTTGAGAGGTTGTACTTCCTCTTATTATTGTTGCACTTCGTTGTTATCTGTTGTTGTTGTAAAATTCAGGAAGTTTCATATTGTTTTACTTGAGCTCGAGCTGATTTGACTTAAACTACCGAATTTGAAAGCATGTTCTCTCTTTACTGAAAACTTTTGAAAATGAACTGCATTTTCATAGCTCGTCACTGCTTCTCAGTTCCTTATTTAATTTTTTACTTGCTGAGTTGGTTGTACTTATCTACACCCTGCACTTCATGTGCAGATCCAGGTGTGTACGGTTCTAGCAATCGCTAAGTTCGTGCGCGGGCTGACTTTCGGAGACTTACGAGGTAGTTGTCGGCGTCCGCAATCCTTGTTCCTCCTTATAATATTATTTCTCTCGTTTTTGGCATTTAGCACAAACTTTAGTAGATTCTGTTTCTAGATTGTTGTTAGATGCTCATGACTTAGTGACACCCCGATGTCGGGCTATTATTCCGCACTTGAGTTTTTGGGTCTTTATCTAGTGGTTATGTAAACCTTCTATTAAATTTAACTGTTTAGCTCACTTCTGTTATACATAATGAAAGAATATTGAGAATGTCGGCTTGCCTAGTTCCACGATAGGTGCCATCACGACATGTTAGGTTTTAGGGTGGTGACACCGATTTTGAGGATTACCATTCCATTCGGTGGCTAAAGGCCCTAATCAGCTTTGTATTATGGGTTATGACTTGCGTGTGTGGTCGAGTTTGATTTTCAGATGATTCGAGGTCAATTTGGAAGAAGGATTCTTGTTTCAAAATCTTAAATGGTATAGCTGACCGGAGCTTTGACTTTTGTGTAGACAACTCCGAAATGACATTTTAATGATTCGAGTAACTCCGTGGGATGATTTTGGTCTTCGGAGTGTATCCGGATATTGATTTGGAGGTCCGTGGGTCATTTCAGCCTTAATTGGCGAAATTTGGAAAGTTAAAGTTTTGAAAGGTTAAGAAGTTTGACTGAGAGTTGACTTTGTTGATATCGGGCTCGAGTTGCAATTACGAGAGATGGAGTAGCTCTATTATGTCAATTGGAGCTAGCAAGAAAAATTGACGTCATTCCAGGTTGATTCGACATGTTTCGGCACGAGTTTTGGAAGTTGGATGATTTGAAAGTTCATAAGTTCGATTCGAAATGTGATTCGTAGTTTCAATGTTGTTTCTTGTGATTTGAGGCCCCAAGTAGGTCTGTGTTATGTTATGAAACATGTTGGTATGCTTGGGACAGGTCTGGTTCTAGTGCTTTGCACCTGCGAAATTTTGGAGCGCAGGTGAGGCTCCGCTTCTGTGTGAGCCTACTCGCTTCTGTGATCATAGTGGGCTGGGAGGGAGGGATCTTCTGCAGAAATTGGCACGCAGGTGCGATTGCCGCTTTTGCGGCCCAGCGATCGCATATGCGAAGTTGTTTGCTCATGCGGTTCTTTTGGAGCTTCTGTGATGTCGCTGGTGCGACTGTATTTCCGCAGATGCGGATCATGGCCTGGTAAGTGAGTTCGCATATGCGAAAGTTTGCTCACAAATGCGAGGTCGCATGTGCGGCTTTTCCGTTCGCAAATCCAAAGGGCGTTGGGCGGAACACATATATGTCGAGGGTTTGATATTTTTAACACATTTTGAGTTGTAGAACTCGATTTTGGGAGATTTTTCGTGGGTGTTTCAAGAAACTCATTGGGGTAAGTGTTCTCTACCCATATCTTGTTATATTTCATCCATCCATTGTTATTTTCATCATTTAATTAGTGAATTAAGTTGGAATTTGGAGAATGATTTTAAAATCTTTCAAAAATGTAAAATGTCGATATGAATTTATGTCGAAATTTGATAATTTTTGTATGTTTGAACTCTTATCATAATGGGTGTTTGGCTTTTGTGAAATTTATCCGATTTCGAGGTGCAGGCTTGGGGTTGACTTTTTATTTCTTGTTAGAGATTGAGGCTTTATTATCCAGAAATATTTTCGATGAGTTTTATCTATGATTTGAAGTTATTTTTGGCTAGATTTGAGTTGTCCAGAGGTTGTTCACTTGACGGGTCATTTGGTGTATCGATCTAGCTTCTTTGAGGTAAGTATCTTGCCTAACCTAGTGGGGGGGAACTACCCCTTAAGATTTGAGTTATTCGTGATAATTGTGTCATGTGAAGGTTGTGTACATGAGGCGACGAGTACGTGCTCGGGCTTATTTATCAAAATTTGACCGTTTAGGGCTCTTAGGTTCTTATGTTCATTAGATATTTTCTTACTAAATTCGCTCTTACGCGTCTTAATTTGAATTAATTCTTTCATGTTCTACCTTTATTGCCGATTAAACTCTTATGTGCCTTAACTGAAGTTGTTACCTCTTTTGTCATCATGTTATCATTTCTGTAATTGCTTAACCTTAGTTGAAATCATTACTATCTCTTCCGTAATTGCTTAACCTTAATTGAAATCATTATTATCTCTTCTATAATTGCATAGCTTATTGGAAGTTTGTTACCCCTTTCATTGTTGATGTATTCTTATTTGGGGTCATTGGTTCATGCTATCTCTCTTGTTGTCGAATTACACTTTCGTGGAATCATTGTTACACATTACCTCTCCCTTGTTGAACTATTCTTGTTGAGACTATTATTTCCCTCTTGTGTCTTTCTCTGTGAGTTCGTTCTTACGTTTCTTTGTGTTATGAAGTTCTTGGATTGATTTACTTGTCATTCTCGTGTTATTGTTATTGTTGTTGTTTTATAGTGTTGTTGAGCCGAGGCCTATACGTGGTTGTGATATTGAAACGGTTTTAAGAAAATATTGTGGCATGTGGGAACATACTGTAAAAGTCAATTATTTGAGTTGTAATATTTTTGGCATATGTGTTTTGTTGAGAAAATTGTTATGTGTTTGCACGAGGTTTCTGCAGTACGATTGTTATTGTGTTGCATGAGGTTTGTGTCGTGCGGTTGTTATTGTGTTGCACGGGGATTCTGTCGTGCTGTTGCTATTATTGATAGGCATGCAGTGGTATAAATTTCGTGTGTTGAAACGCATGCGGTAAGATAACGTGGGCTTGAAACGCGTGGCTAGTAGGGAGACTACTAGAAGCCATGCAGTGTGATAAGGTGGACTAAAATGCAGGATGCTATTTTGGGAAAAATGATTTTCAAAACTAAATATAAAGGCTCCATTTGTGATATAAGGAAAGTTATGATTCATTTTACGACTTGAGACTACGAGGCGGTACCTCGGGAGGGATCTTGTTGTCATTTCCCTTTTTTTGTGCACTTGTCTTTGATTATTGTTTTCCTTAGAATATTATTAGTTATTTTTCTCCATGTTGCACTATTTGCTCAGTTCTATGTAGTTAATCTTGGTGTGTTGGTCGTTGCTTCAAAATTTATTGCTGGTTTTATTACACTATACATTTCGTGGTGATTGTTTCTTATGTGTCATTCATTGTCTCTACTCTTATTTGTTGACTGGAAAATGGTAGAACACTTGCACAAGCATACACGTAGTTAAATCACCCATATCGGTTTTAAAACGTGAATCCTGACGTCATTAACCATTATACATACTCTTGTCTTCTTGCCTTCTATGTCAGGATTGTTATATTGGCACGTGAGTCAACCGTGCGGTTATGAGTTGTAATGTGGGCACAAGATGACAAGTGATTAGGGTTCATGAATTGGGACTCGTGAGCTGTGATTATGAGGTTCGGTACCTCGTGGAAATGCTTGAACAGATCTGGTACGAAAGCGGTTGTTCTTATTGAGTTGTTACTGGTTTTCCCTTTATTTGGTTTCCCCGGACTTAGACTGTGACCAGTTACTCTACAACATTATTACCGGACTACTTCCTATTGAATATCGTTGTTACCAGTGTATCATCCCAAGTATTTTTTTGTATTCCTTATCTTGCTTAGCTTTATATTAATATTGTTTCTCTGTTAGTTCATCTACACACTTGTTCAGGTTGTTTAGTCTGGTAGCTGTCTTGACTCTCCCTCGTCACTACTCCACCGAGTTTAGTCTTGATACTTACTGGGTACCACTATGGTATACTCCTACTACGCTTATGCACATTTTTGTGCAGGTCCAGGTGCCACGGTTGTTGTTGATTATTAGCTGGTCGGTCGACCTGTGGAGACTCAAGGTAAACCTATCGTCACGTTCATAGGCCTCAGACACCTTATGATATTTTCATTGTACTGTTTAATTTCATTCCCAACAGTTGCATTTAGGGATTTTTTTAAAACCTCAGTAGAGCTTATGACTTGTACTATCGATTTTAGAAATTACAATTTGTATAAGATTTTTATCTCGTATTTTTCATTTGATGGTTGAATTCTTCTATTTATTTAGTAAGTGTTAGGCTTACCTAGTCTTAGAGACTAGGTGCCATCACGACATCATACGAATGGAAATTGGGGCCGTGACAAGTTGGTATCCGAGCTCTATGTTCATAGGTGCTACGAGTCATAAGCGAGTTTAGTAGAGTCTTGCGGATCAGTACCGAAACGTCTGTACTTATCTTCGAGATGCTACGGAACTATTAGGACAATTTCACTTCCTTTATTCCTATTGTGCGAGTTTATTGATCTCGGAGTTTGAGCCTTTATTCCATTCTCTCACAAGTGGTGAGGACACGAGCTCCAATTACCGATGACGTTGCCCCCCAGAGCCGGTGTTACAAGGGGTCGGGGCAGAGGCCGAGGAGGAGCACGTGCTACAGCTAGAGCAGCTGTTGAGGAGCCCTCCCTCTCCCCGAGATTTCAGGAGACTTTAGCACAGTTCCTCAGCCTGTTTGGTACATTGGCTCAGGCGGGGTTGATTCCAAGTTGCACCAGCTACTTCACAGACCGGGGGAGGAGCTCAGACTCCCGCCGCTCGTACTCCAGAGCAGCGAGTCCACGTTGGTCAGGTTCCAGGTGTCATGCCGACATAACCAATTATCCCAATTCAGCTCGTAGTTAGGGCAGCTGCATCTGAGGAAAAACAACTTCGAGTTGCGATGTTCATGAAGTATTACCCTCCTACTTTCAGTAGTTTGGCTTCAGAGGATACGCATGGTTTCCTAGTATTCTCCACACTATGGGTATTGTGGAGACGAGTGGGGTTTCTTTTACTACTTTCCAGCTTGGAGGAGCATCATATCAGTGGTGGCGCGTATGAGTTAGGTAGTCCGGCCGATGCAGCTTCACTTTCATGGGTTCGATTTTCAAGGATGTTCTTCTCAAACTATATATATACATGCTCTCTCATTTACACGAACACGCGAACACATTGGTTCAATAACTATCTCTCACTCTCAAAGCTTTCTGTTCTCCTTCTTTGTTACTTGCTTCTGTTTTGAGTTAGCCGGCTGCAAGCCAAAGCTAATTATTGTGCTCGCCTATTCTTCACTTTTTGTGGTTGCTATCTTCTTTACTGGTATGTTCCGATTTCAATTCAAGTCCCAAAACCAATATGTTTCTTTTAGTGCTTCCGTTTATCCTGTTTCTAGTTTGTTTCTATCTATGGTTTTGTTGTGCAACCTGTAGTTGACATGTTTACACTTTTGTCCATCTAGCATGTTATGTTATGTATTACTCCCCTTAGGATCAGAATGAATATGTTACCCCCTTTTTATAGTATGTCTCAATGTGACTCTGTTCAGTTATGTGTTTATCTGGTTTCTAGTATGAACCTATCTTTGGCAAAACAATTTGTACCCTAAGTTGCTTGATTCTGTGTTGATTCTGGAGTTCATGCTATTCCCTGCAAGAACTGCTATGATTGTACATTATGTGCTCTATGTGTCCCCCGTTCCCATCACCCCTATGTGAAGTTTTGTTCTATGTGTGATGCTGAACCTGCTTTGGTTCTGTGTGTGATCTGTGTTTGTTAATTGCCTTACTCTCCTCAAAAGCTGTTTTACTAAACAACTCTCTCTTATTTTATAAAACTATTTCTACTGAGTCTCTTTCAATAACTGTTTTCCTATCAAACCCTTCCAAAACTATGTCAAGCACTCTCACTCTACTCATAGGTCTTTAAGTTCTGCCCCCTCCAGTGTGTGACCGCTTTGAGATCCCTGTGAGATCCCTCTGAACTCTGATGCACTGGGGCTGGCACTTCCACACTACACTTACTCAGTTATGGTTGTGAAATATGGGTATGAGCACTGCCCGGGATCCTTGAGGTCCTTAGGGAACTCTGACACACCCGGACATGAAAAGGTTATGAGATCCTTGAGGCACTTGAGGTTGTGGGCAGTTTGGTATATCTAGGCCTGTTTCAGGCTCCCTATAGTGTAACTTCTTCTTTTCTTTTTCTACTTATGTAATTCATTCAATATTGGTTTGAAGTAATTATTGTAAACGAGTATTGGGGTTGGCTAGTGAAAAGGGGAGGGTAGCTATATATGTTATGAATATCAATGGGTAGAAACCATGCCTTAGGTTTACGTTTCCTATATGTGCATTAGAATTCATGTTTAGGATCAATACATTCTAAGCATGTCATGCATTAGATATCATGTTTTAGGTTTACTGCTTCAGCATCTCATTTGTCCTTATTTATCACTTAGAAGTCCTGCTTCTAGGCTAAATGATAGCATCAACATAAAAAATGTTGCTTCTGCACATCCTGAAATCATGTTGTAACTTCCTGTGCATTTAGAAATCATGCTTTAGGAATTCTGCAACCATTTTGCATCTCTATGTGCATAGTAGATACCGTGCTTTAGGGTCTCGCCCAGTCACACCTAGTTAAACTACTAATGCATGTAAAAAGGACATAAGACAGTCTCACATTTGATCATCCTGTTTTAAATAAACTGGTAACAATCCTTGTATTTTGTAACACTTAGAACAACATGATTTAGGNATGGTTAACATGCTTAAAATCAGTAGGCAAATTGATTAGGGCCCCTGCTTCTGGGTTTATAAAATAAAATTGCATATCTTCTGTGTTTTGATATTCACTTAGACATCATGCTTTAGGATCCTGTCTAATAAAAATGCCTCTTGTTTGTGTTTGAGTCGTGTTGTTTACGTGCATTATCTGTGGAGGTAAATCTGAGCCTCTTAATTATTCTTTCCTACCTTTATTTGATAAAGTCCTATTTGTTCTTGCTTTTCGCCTAGTATTTTCTCCTTTTAAACCTTAGGGGTATGTCTAGAACTGCCTATAGGTAGAGGTCCTAATTTGCTCCAGGACCATTAAGAAAGGACGGGTAATAGCACACATAGAGTTCGTTAAACAACACTCGCTTAAATAACCGCTAAAGGGTGGGAAAGGGTAGATATGAATATGATGACCGGTGCGCTAATGTCACGTGTAGCCCCTTTCTGAGGAGTGATTATCGGGCATTGCATTGATGTGATCCTATAGGATAAACAACCTAGGACTCCCAATCCCTTACACATGTGTGCTTAGACTGTAAATCTTTCAAAACCTTATATATGTGCTTAGACTTTAAATCTTCTAAAACTTTACTTCACATGTGTGCTTAGACTGCGAATCTTTTCAAAACCTTTATTTGTTTAAGCTTATTTGCTACTAGTTTAAATTCATAAAG
Organism: Nicotiana knightiana; assembly: GCA_005239525.1. Lineage (NCBI taxonomy): Eukaryota > Viridiplantae > Streptophyta > Magnoliopsida > Solanales > Solanaceae > Nicotiana > Nicotiana knightiana. The sequence goes on along the minus strand of ML371558.1, from coordinate 7,140 downwards.
CTTGTTTGGCCGGGAACCCCAGTTGTGGACTTTGAGGGGTGCCTAACACCTTCCCCTTGAAGTAATTTCAAGCCCTTACCCAATCTCTGGTTATTCAAATCTGTGTTATAATGACCCTTAGTAGGTGCCCTAACGCACCTTAATTCGTTAGGTGGCGACTCTTCAATTCCTTACATACCCCTTTTCCCAAAAGGAAACGAGCTGTCCCAATAATTTCAAAAACCCTTACTGATCCGAAAGGAGAGGGAAAAAGGGGGCGCGACAGCATGGAGACTCTGCTGGGGACTTCTAGGCTTTTACCATTTCAAACTGCTTTGTGAATTTGTCTTTATTTTGCTAAAACCTGCACCCCTTTCCCTTTCCCTTTATGTGCAATTAATTGTTTACTTTCCCAAGTATTTATTCTTTTAAATGAAACTGACATATTTCTTTTTGTTTTCCTTTGTAACTGCTTTTCAATCATAAATGTTTTATTTACCGCTTTCATAACGTGCAAATACATGACAACATGCTTTTATTGCTTATTTTATTGTTGCATAATCATGCTCAACATCATATTTCACTCGTGCCTATACAAATCTTATAGCAACGCTTGATGAGTGGTTGCGCTCTTCTTAATTTATATCATCCCCTAAATTCGGAAAGGCTTATTTGTGGTAAAACTAGTCGATCAATGGTGCAGTCGACGGTTCAGTGCCTTTCCCCCTCAAGTTGTCCACTTGAGGGTACCAGTCTAAAACCCCATAGAAACCCTACTCTGATTATAACTGTACATGCATATGGTCAAACCTAGTCGGGTTAATATGTTGTCCGCATAAAAACCCTTTAAGACAGCCTTATCCAAGAGTCCACCGGGGTTCTTGTAATCCCAACGGGCGCGATCACGATATGTGCATTAATTTGGAGAAATAAATGCCAGTATGCTAATCACTAATGTATAAGTAGTTGAAACACTTATACATTATACCCATGATCATCCCCTCCAAAACCTTAATGGGGGGATCGAGGGGCAAACATATACCATTATACCCATGATCATAGCAGACATATATCGAGTCGTGGACCGCTACCAGAAGGGGTTCAAACACTTCGAGGGTTGTAATATGCTACTACATCTTTGGTTATTGAAGCATCTCCAAAGGGGTCAATATCGTCAAGAGTTTCCACGAAGGGCGTGGAATGACCATATAACCTTCCATCACCCTAAGGAATGACCTACATCCCAGACAGGTTTGCTCAACCAGAAAATGCTACAGAATGGGCACAGTTTTTTGACAATTTGACCAAGAACCAGGTCTAATGGATGTTCGAATGGTTCCCTACCAGTGAGTTCATCATCAGATCGAGGGACGCTTCGCACCTAGTGTTGATCGGTTTAAGGGGAATATACCCTTATGCTCCCACCGGGGTTATGAGAAAGGCAAGCAGGAAGCAAGTCATATCGTGAGTCTCTAAAATGAGTCATTACAGAGAAGCTTTTCCGGACAACGACATCCCGTACAAATACGAAGCTCAGTATATGTGGCATCTAAAGGTTATTATAGAAAGGGACACCATCGAGCTAGACAGGTACCACGCAGAGCATGTACGCTTTTATCTATCATGGTTGGAAGACAGCATAGCTGGGATAGTTGAGCCGGGAATTGATGGGGAAACAGGGTCATAAACAAAGTTGTTGAGGTCCAAGTAAAATATAGTAAACTGCGCAAAAGGGTTCGTGAGTTCGAGGTCGAGCATCTAGAACAACACAAGACCGATATGGAACTGATCAATGGGTGGAAGGAAAGGGATATCAAATCCAATGAGAGGTTGGAATATTTGGAGCAGGGTCTGATTGAACTAGAGGCGAAGACAAGGAAAAGAGTCGCCGACTGCAAAAATGTTGAGGGAAGCGAAGAAGGGCATCTAGCAAGAGTATACCTGCTGTTGGGAATGCACGACCTGGGGAACCTGATCGACAGGGACAAGAATATCAAGCCTGGAGAAGGTCCTTCTAGGACCAAGTAGATTAGATTCACCTGCTTTTTCAAATGTAATAAGGCCAAGTGACATTAGTGATTCATCTTATGCAGTGTCGTTTTTGATTTATCTACTTTTACATTAATGAAATGAGGCAATTATTGGCATCTAAGTTCTCCAAATCAACTTGTCTCTAGGCCTACCTCGGGCACAATAAGGCTCCCCAAATTAGGACACGCTTTTATATCCCTACAATGTGTGTTTAAATACTGAAATATTTTCTCATGATCCTCACTGACTTGGCTACCTTTTGTTTTCTTTCTTTTATTCCCCTCCCCAAATGTTGGTTCGTGCATTCTGGAATCATCATCATATCACACAAGATCCAGGGGCCCTCCACCTCCTTCTCCTCCTAGTCCACTTAAATGCAAAGGCAAAGACAAAATGGAAGATTTGAGCAATATCATAAAGGAAAACACAATGACAGCTGAACGAACAGAAGATCCTGACAATCAAGGTACTCAGGTTCATAATGAGGCTATGACACAACTCGAGAAAAGGTTGTTGAAACTCCAAAGGGATCTTGAGCATGTCCGGAATTTTGCAAATTTATCCTTGTCACTCAGTGTTCCAGATGTCAACCATCCAAACATCCAAAATCCCATACCTCTTCACAATACCCCAAACAAACAAAATCCTCCCACAACTCATTACCACACAACTCCACCGAAAAATCCAACTATTCCACCACAATACAATGCTTGCCACACTCCGAGAAACACCCCACTGATCGTCCTCGAGACACAAAGCTCCATAAATGACCACCTCTATGCTTAGGCGCCAGGCCATCATAACAACCCCATATACGTGGAGACTCTACCTCACTCCACCTAACCCATTTCATACACACCTGAATCCAGTGAGAAGGATTTGCTTATCAAGAATTTGGCCGAAGAACTCTAGAAGCTAACTAGCCGAGTTCAAGGTGTTGAAGGAAGTAAGGGAGTTGAAGGGTTGAACTATGAAGATCTCTGCATACAGCCCGATGTTGAACTACCAGAGGACTACAAACCTCCTAGGTTCGAGATGTTCGACGGTACAGGTGATCCTAGGGTCCATCTGAGGACCTATTCTGATAAATTGGTTTGAGTAGTAAGAGACGAGAAGATTCGCATGAAATTGTTCATGAGAAGCCTCACCGGAGATGCTCTGTCTTGGTACATCAGCCAAGACCCTAAGAAGTGGTCCAACTGGGTAAACATGGCATCAGACTTCATGGACCGGTTCAAGTTCAATATAGAGAATGCGCTAGACGTGTTCTATATTCAGAATCTTAAGAAGAAGCCCATCAAAACTTTTCACGAGTATGCCACTCGCTGGAGATCTGAAGCAGCTAAGGTCAGGCCTTCCCTAAACGGAGAACAAATGAACAAATTCTTTATCCGGGCACAAGACGCGCAGTATTATGAGCGGCTGATGGTGATTGAAAACCACAAACTCTCTGACATCATCAGGTTAGGTGAGAGAATCGAAGAAGAGATTAAAAGTGGAATAGTTACCAATTTTGAAGCATTACAGGCCACGTACAAGGCCTTACAGTCTGGCGGCATATCCAAAAAGAAAGATGTAGGGGCCGTAATGGTTGCACAGGGACCCAAATCCCCACTGACATATTGAACCTCTCCACTCACCTACCAAGCACCCCCGCCCACATATCAGTCAGCACCTCCACCAAGATATCAGTTATCTCCACCACCTACCTATCAGCCTACTTCTCCCAGATATTCCCAACCAGCTCATGTTTACCATGCTTACAATTCTCAACCATCTCACTTCCAATCACCCCCTGTTCGCCAAAATTTCCCGAGACCTCGACCTAATTTTGACCGCAGGCCGCCCAAGCAATATACTGCCATTGCTGAACCTATTGACCAGTTGTACGAAAGATTAAAAGTTGTTGGTTATGTTACTCATATCCCTGCTGTAACCCCTGAAAATCCATCTCAATGGGTCCACCCAAATAAAACATGTGCATACCATTACAGGTATGAAGGGGCATACAATTGATGAATGTCGTTCACTTAAGGATAAAATCCAGTCTCTGATTGATAATAAGGTCATCTAAGTAAAGGAATATACTCCCAATGTCCGCAACAATCCGCTCCCAGACCATAGGGGTGGAGGCATCAACATGATAGATATAGAGGAAGAATGGGACCCAAGGGGTCGATCAGATTGATCAAATAAGGTGATGACCCAAAGAAGCCATTGGTCACACTTAATCCCATCATAGTCCAGATTCAGCCGTCAGGAGATGTTGAGGTAGCTGCGTCAGTCCCATTCAAGTTTGAAGTGGCACCACCTGTGGATGCACCTGTGCCATTTGAGGTTGAGGGAATCCCACCTGCCACGACACCTGTCCCATTTGAAGTGAATATAGCCGCACCAATTACAGTGACAGTGTCAACTCCGCCGCTTTTCAATACCAATAATGTACCTTGGGACTACGTGGCTGAAGCAAGAAGGAAAGGTTAGTTTGAGATGGAAGAAGTTAGTGTCGCACAGGGGATGACCAGGACCGGCAAGGTCTATACACCTGAACACTTGGCAGAGTCTAGCAAACATGCTTCCAACAGGTCACCCGTCATTGAAACAGGTCCAGATGATCTTTGGAGAAAAGTGCAAGCCAAAGAATATTCAGTCATAGATCAGCTGAGCAAGACTCCAGCCCAAATATCCATCCTGTCATTGCTACAGAACTATGAAGCACACAAGAATGCTTTGATGAGAGTGTTTGATCACGCTCAACTATGTCTTATAGAAAGACTAAACGGGCGCTGCAAATATAATTTGGGGTATTACACCCAAAGTCGATCCAACAGAGAATTTTACGTATCAATTGAGTCTATAAAATACTAAACTGTTACTTAATCACTTTTCTCAAGACTTTTGAATATCAATTGGTGATGTTTACTAAATCTAATAACAAAATAATAAATTAACAATTAACTAACAATATAATGTAAACAATGATAATAAAGGTCTAAGGTTATGGTTTCCCCCGTTGGTGAATTCTTTCTCGGATACTTCTTATAGCTTGATTAATCGTCTCTATCAATCATGAAC
>ML371556.1:0-46261 GCA_005239525.1 Nicotiana knightiana | reverse complement strand
GAAACCATAACCTTAGACCTTTATTATAATTGTTTACAACACATTGTTAGTAATTGTTAGTTTATTATTACTGTCAGTAGAAATAGTAAAACATCACTAATTGATATTCAAAAGTCTTGAGAAAATTGATTAAGTAAAAGTTTTGAATTCTGATGGCTTGCTTGATACGTTAATTCCCTGTGGGATCGACTCTGAGCTTAATACCCCAGATTATATTTGCAACGCCCGTTTAGTCTTTTTATAAGACATAGTTGAGCGTGATCAAATTTTGGCGTCGTTGCCGGGGAGTTAACGGTATTATCAAGTGTAGTTGTAGGTGTACATATTGCTAGGTTTAAGGTTTGATTTTTTTTTTAGTATGTGATTTCTATTTTCTTTATTTTAGTTGTATTTGGTAATTTCAAAAACATGGCATCGTGGAATTATGAGAGTTTGGATGTTGGTAATTTTACTTTTGATCCTCGTTATGCATATTATGGAGGAATCCACCCAGGGAAAAATTATCAAAATATTTCCGAGAGCGAGTTATGTGCACCAACTCAATCTTATGTGTGGAATGTGTGTGATATGTGTGGTGGTCAAGATGGTCACTTTCAGGGTTGTGCTTATATTTCTTATCTTCCCCCAACCCCTTACTTTGATGGTTCTTCTTTTTCTTGTGAAGTTAATAGAAATAAAGAACCCAGTGATTATGACCTGAAAAGGATCGAGGATATGATGAAGTGCATTTTGGAACAACATGAGGAGATACAACTGCGGGTACAAAGGCAAGATACAACTATTCGAAACTTGGAGGTTCAAGTGAGTCAACTAGTTGAAGCTTTTAATGCTCAATAAGCTAATATTATGGATAGTAGCCAGGAGCAGTGTACATTAGAGATGGAAATTGAGGTGCCAATGGAGGGGTCCAAAGTAGAAACCCAACACTCTAACCAACTAGAATTTGAGGATGCCGATGTTGAAGAAGTAATACTAGAGTCAACCAGGGACGTTGAGGATACAAATTTAGTCGACTCTAGTGTGATTGCTGTTGAGGATGTTGAAAGTCCTGAAGTTCATTTGTTTGACCGCATTGGTCCTCACCCCAAACATTTTTCCACATTGTTCTTGGATGATGATATGGAAATAGACTCATCTGAGGCAATTGAGGAGTCAAGTAATGAGGAACAAGATACCTACATTCTGGAATTTTTCTTGCCAGAAAGACAGGACTACATCCCTCATCTAAATCCCAAGAAGTGTAAAATAGTACAATGGTTGCTTGGGCCAATTAGATTTGTTCCACCACCCTTGGAGCACAACCGAAAACTTGATGCCAAATTGGGGGCTCAATTCATAAGTTCGAAGGGGAGGCAGAAAGTGATTCACGTCGTGTTGCGACGTTAAATCAAGCGTTTGTTGGGAGGCAACCCAGCTTTACTGCTTTATTTTATTTTATTTTATTTTTTTAGTTTTATTTTTTTCTAATTGTATTATTTTTGTAGTGTCAATTTTTTTTAATTTTTTAGGAGCATGGAAAGAAAAGCCACTGGACGGATGCAATAGCAAATCAGATAGTTGGAACTAAATGTGAGGTACCCGCATGAAGGACCAGGCCTGTGAGAAGTCTGAGTACCCCATGAGATGCTACTGCTTCGGCCTTTGGCCTACCAGGGAGTTTTTTTTGTACCCTCTTGTATATATGGGTGCGCATTGGGGACAATGCACAATTTTAAGTGTGGGGTGAGGAGATTGTCTGGTGACTTTCTATGCTATTTTAGTTATGTTAGATTAATGGAATAATTTATTTTTTTTACAAAAAAAAAAAGGGCTTTTCCCGATGATGGATCTATTAGACAATTTTCTTGAGGGAAGTAAGTTTAAAAGAAATACCAAAAAGATTTTTTGTTTTAGTTAGTGTAGTAAACCACCCTTGGTTTTTCTTTGAACCAAGGTTCTTTTCCAAGGGTTTTTAATTGAACCGGGTGTAGGTAGTTTTTAATTTTTAGGAGTAGGAACCACATGGTTGAGCAATTAATCGCAGCAATATCTCGGAACTTTGTGCTGCCTTGAGAATAGTCAGTACTTTGGTTGTGATGCTTAGGCTCAATTTTTTGACTCCAGGATAAATACCTTAAATCGTGGATTCTTAAATTTGCTTAACTGCTTTGACTGGAGTGCCGTAATAGATCCAATCCTGAGTGTGTTATGTGCCATGTTGTGTGAGGTTTTTATTTTATTCTGTGCATTGCATTTGATGTCTAGAACTTTCCCTGTGTGTGTGCAAAGCGAAATAGTAGATTTGTTAAATCTTGGAAGTGATATAGGCGTTTCTTTGTTGAGCCAGCTATGTATAAAGTTTACCCATCTAATTGTTATATATCGTAGTTAACCCCGTTGATCCTATAATCCTGTTTCTTTGGCAACCACATTACAATCCATACCCCTTTGTTTGAATTGATCATATATTTGAACCTTGTCACCTCCCGTAAGCACTGAAAAAGTGATGAAATATGGAAAAGTTAAAGTGTGGGGTGGTAGGTTGGATTTTGAGGGGAACATTTGAAATAAGGAGAAACGTGCACTGTTTTGAAAAAGTAAGAGTCACTTAGAAAAAAAAAGAGAAAAGGAAAAAAATAGTTGTATTGTTGTGAAAATAAAAAAAAATATATATATTCCTTGACAAGTGGTGACTCTTGATATAATTGTGCTTAAAGAAGTGTGGGGTAATAACATTGATGTGAAGGTGGAGTTTGGCTTAATATAAAGTTTGAGGTTGAAAGCTAAAGTATATGTATTAAAGTTCTTAGGGAGGTGTAGTCACTCTTATATCTAAATGTATCATACCTGTCCCGCAGCCTACATTACAACCAAATAAAGTCCTACTTGATCCTAGACTGAATGAGCTCGATTAGTAGAGTAGTACACTACGGGCAAGCCTATGGTGAATCTTTTGTGGCATATGAATATTATTTCTGAGAGTGAGTGAATTCTTTCTATCTTGAGTTCCTAAGTGTTCTTAAATTTCATTGTGTATGGAACTAGCTCTTTGATTTTGTGAGGGCACATGATTCATGAAGGAAAGGTAATGTTGTTGACCTCTAAGTTAGAGTAGTGAGTGGATTTTGAATAAAGCATGGTATATGTGAGTCGATTATTGAGGCGAGGATGTCACAACTCTGCGCTTGAACTGTTTTAAAAATTCTTGGTATAACGTGATAAGAGATTTGCTTAATAAGTTGTGTTCATGAGTGTAGTTTGATTGCTTGAGGACGAGCAAATGTTTAAGTGTGGGGTGTTCATATCCGGGTGTGTCAGAGTTCCCTAAGGACCTCAAGGGATCCCGGGCAGTGCTCACACTCAGAGTTCACAACCATAATTGAGTAAGTGCAGTGTGGAAGAGCCAGCTCTAATGCATCAGAGTTCAGAGGAATCTCATAGGGATCCCTAAGCAGTCACGCATTAGAGGGGCAGAACTTAAGGACCTAAGAGTAGAGTGAGAGTGCTTGATATAGTTTTCAAAAGGTTTTAGTAAGAAAACAATGTTAAAAGAGACTTGCTTGAAACAGTTTTGTGAAATAAAAGAAGGAGTCATTCAGTAAAACAACTTTTGAAAAGAGAGAGTTATATAATTAAACAACAACAGATCAAACATAGAGCCAAAACCAAACTCAGCAATACTTTAAAGAACACAGAACCAAAACATGAAGAACAAATCTACACACAGGGGTGATGGGGATTGGGGACACATAGAGCACATGTAGTGCACACAAAGTTACAGGAGCATGAAAATTCTTATAGGGGTTTAGGGAATCAGCATATCATGAATCTCAGAACCAACACAGGATCATACAACTTAGGGTAGCTAACTGCTTTGCACAAAAAGGTTCATGATGGAAATCAGGGAAAACATAAGTAAGGCAGAGTCACACTGGGTATACTACAAAGGAGGTTCATAAGCAGGTTGATCCTAAGGGGTTAGACATATTCAGAAGCATGTTGATAAAGCAGTAAAGTAGATATATTAGTTGCAGGTTCAACAACAAAACCATAGATGGAAACATATTAGAAACATGATAAACTGAAGCAGTAAAAGAAGCATATTGGTTTGGGACTTGAATTAAAATCAGAACATGACAGTAAAGAAGACAGTAAACAGAAAAGTGAAGGGATAGGAGAGCACAATAGTTAGCCTTGGCTTGCATCCGGCTAACTCATAATAATAGTAAGTAACACAGAAAGAGAGCAGAAAGCTTTGAGTGTGAGAGATAGAGTTTGAACTAGTGTGTTCATGTGTCTTGAGTTAATGAAAGAGCAATGTTTATATAGTAGTTTGAAACTAGGTAGAATAAGGTAAGAATCACAATTAAGCAGTAATTATGACTAGGTACATAAGGTTGTAATTAAGGAAATATCATAAGAATCAATTAACAGTATAGTCAACCAAAAAATAAAGCGAAAAATTAACTTAGAGGTCGGAAATCAGTAAAAGATATCTTCACAAAAAATCTGTAAAACGTATTAATCACAGGAAATTAGGGATTCAAATAGGAACAATACGGATTAAAGGGAGAATTAACACAAAATTTCTATGAAAAAATGGAATAAACACATAATAGGCAAGAAGAAGTAAAATCATAAACATAGTAAAGTAAGAATCACATAGAATTAGGGATTCAACTGAGAAGATAGAACTAATTAGAGGAATTAACAAAATAAACAAAATATAAGCGGAAGAAGCAAGAATCAGAAAGCCTACTGAATATAAAAGGATAAAATCATAGAAACTCAGAGTGTTCATGAGAAACAAGCACACATACAAATCAAATCATCAGAGACAGACTCCGAACCCAGGATTAAGACCAGGGGACTTAAGGTTTTAACATAATAAATCAAATAAAAAGGGAAAAACATGGATAAACATTTAAACATAGTAAAAACATAGAATAATACGAAAAATCAGAAGGAAAAGTCATTTTGGAAAGGGATGAAGAAATCCTAGTTTGAAGACGAAGAGTCGTTTTAGCAAAAAATCGGAGAAATCATTGGAAAATAGCAAAATAACTCAGGATATACTCAAATCTATTGCAGATCTGAAGATTCAAGAGTTAAAAAATAGGGTTTCAGAGATAGACAACCCAGAGATGAGAGAATCAGCTTAGAAACCATAGAGTTGTAATGAAACAAGGCTAGATTCTAACTTACAAACAAAAAGTGGTCTGGGAAAGGCCAGCGAACATAGACTCAAATCAGAGCCGGTCAGAATCGTTTGAAACCCTTTCAAGGATTCATAAAATCGAAGAGCCACGGAGCGTAGAAGGCCAAGACTGGCCGGAGAATGCATAGAAACATCACAAGGTGGAGTTTATGTCGGTGACGGAGCTTGAGAGCTAGGGTTTGGTTGAGAGGATTTGAGAGAGAAGGGGAAGGGGTGACGACGGGTGAGGTGAGGGAAGTGAGAGGTGTGGGTGGTAGTCTCTTAGGTTAAATTAGGAAAAGGTGAATCTTGTCCGTTGATCCGAAATGATCAAGGGTCCAAATTAAGTGGGAATTGGGTCCAGGTAGATTTAGGAATTGGGCTTGGGGTGTTTGGGCTTGATTTAATCAGGTGGGCTGGTTTTATTTAGGCTAGAATCAAAATAGAATAGGCTATTTGACAAATACCCAATCCAAATTAATTAAAATAATTATTAAAATAACTAATAATCATAAAAATGAATTTCACGCATAGAAAATGGTTTTAAAAATATTATTTAGTATTAAAATACAAAATGATTAAATTTTGGTAAAAAAATAGTACAAAATTATATGATTGGGCTATAATTGCAAAGTTACTGCAATTATAGCCAAAAGGTGTCAATTTGCCTAATTATAAAATAATTTGGTCTTAATGGGACCATAAACGATAAATAAAATCAAGAAATGCTTTTGAAATCATTTGTGATGCAATTTGTAATTATTTATTAGAAATAAAATGCTGGGTAAATTAATAAAAGTATAGAAAAATTATGGAAAAAATACCAATTGCTGTTAATGCATGATTTTAAAATATTTTTTGTGAAAAATTGGATATCAACACTTATTACATGATCTTAGATCAGTTTTACTTTGTAATATATCTAAGCTAGCAGTAATATGATGTGAAGCCCCGGAATCTATTATCCATTCCTCACAATCTAAGTCTGCCATAAAGGAAGATGTTATACCTGCCATGTACACCTGTAGCTCATTATTTCCTTTGTGAAGAAAGGTCTGTCACCTATGTGCCCAAGGTTTGGTTCATCATTCACTGATGGAGTCCTTTTGTTCAAGTCAGAGTTACCAATCACATTGTTGGTCACAAACTTTTTTCTTCCTTTGAAGTCTTGTGGATAACCAACTAGTTTGTAACAATTCTCTTTCAAATGACCTTTCATGTTGCAATATTCACAGTAGATGTAAGGTTTCTTTTCTTTGTATGGTTGTCCTCATCCAATTTGCATTGTTATTGGATCGGCCTTTCCTGTTGAGATAGAGCTGGACCTCTGGCTTTCATCTTCGATTATAATCGCATAGGCTTGATTCAAGGTAGGTTCTACAGTCTTCATTAAGATCTTCCTCCTCGATGGCTCGTAGGACTCATTCAGTCCACTTAAAAAAATAAAGTAACCTCTGTTTATGAAGATGCTCTATGTAATCCTTCGATTTTGGACAATCACATCCTAGTGAAGGCACCATATCATCGTACTCAGCCCAGAGCTCCTTCAGCCATGTGAAGTAAGTTGAAGCAGAATATGTTCCTTGAGAAATGGTTGCAATTTCTCGATGCAACTGATATATCCTTAGTTTATTCTCTTTTGTAAAACCTTTCACGCAAATCCTCCCAAACTAGATGCGCATTCGATGCATAAACGATTCTACTAAGGAGATCAGTTGATAATGTGTTCATCAACCAGGAGAGCACAATAGAATTGCATGTCTCCCAATCCTCATGGAGTTCAGCTTCAAACGACTCATTCTTACAAGTTCCAGTCACGAACCATAATTTTTGCTTAGCTCGTAATGCAATTCGCATCGATCGATGCCACAATTCGTAATTCTCAGATCCAGACAGTTTGATTGGAATTAGAATTTAGCTAGGAGTGTCGGAAGGATACAAAGATAGTGGATAAGAATGATCAATTTGTTCAACAACTCTTTCAGCCACCATTGCTGAACTACAACTAAGCTTTGAAGAAGAAGAAACTCAAACAGAGTTCTAAGATTTAGCAGAAATTTCCAGTCTCAAATGCTCTGCTACCATGTGAATTTGGTGATTCTATCTCAGTTCCAAGATCCTCTCATGGAGGAAATGAGCTTGTATAGAAGCGAGAGCAACATGATCGAGCAGAGAGAGAGAGAGAGAGAGAGAGAGATCTGTTAGAATTTTTCAGAAGAAAAATGAATTGTATTGCTATGTAATGAGATTACAGTGTATATATACAACACTAATTTAATCAACTGACTTATTCTACAGATGTCACCTAACTATCATATACACAGAGGGATTAACTAAGTTCTAACAACCTACTAACTTCTACAGTTAACTCCTCTAACCACAGTTAAGTCCTAACCACTAATTATTCCAACATCCTCCTCTTTTTTTACCCTTACTTATGCCGCCCTAGTAGTACTTATCAGTCTTTTCATTCATCTTTTTAGTAGGAACTTTTGTTTATATTATTGTTACATTATTAATTTATTTACCCATCTTGGAGAGGTTATCACTTAATTATAATAGCATACATAGTTTATTCTTATATACAAAATAATATAGTAGACTCTAGTCTTACCCATTTTACGCTTCATACTGCTCTATTTTTTCTCTGTATATATATTTGTCACTCAATTCTCCTTCGATTCGGCTTTTGCAGATAAATCTACTCGGAGTTTGAGTAGAAATTGCACGGGGCGCCCTATTTGGTCGCTCCTATTTAACCTATATCCATATTTTTAAAATTATTTAACCTATACCCTAATTTTTACAACTTCAGTCGCCGCCTTCCTGATACCTGTGCAAAACTTCAGCTTATTTAGTGTTGGAGTTTTTACAAATGAACTAAATAACTTTAGCATCTTCTGCTGAAGTTTTTGAAAAAGCTTTATGACAAAACTAATTAATCCAGGATAAAACTTCAGCATACTGGGTGCTGAAGTTTTTACAACTAAACTAAATAACTTCAGCATCTTCTACTGAAGTTTTTGAAAAAGCTTTATGACAAAACCAATTAATCCAGGACAAAACTTCAACATATTGGGTGCTGAAGTTTTTACAACTAAACTAAATAACTTCAGCATCTTCTACTGAAGTTTTTGAAAAAGCTTTATGACAAAACCAATTAATCCAGGACAAAACTTCAACATATTGGGTGCTGAAGTTTTTACAACTAAACTAAATAACTTCAGCATTTTCTACTAAAGTTTTTCAAAAAGTTTTTTATGAGAAACTATTGAATCCAGGACAAAACTTCAACATATTGGGTGCTGAAGTTTTTACAACTAAACTAAATAACTTCAGCATCTTCTGCCGAAGTTTTTCAAAAAGCTAATGATGACAAAACTAATGAATCCAGGACAAAACTTCAGCATATAAAGTGCTGAAGTTTTTAAAAATGAACTAATTAACTTCAGCAGAAGATGCTGAAGTTTTTGAAAAAGCTTTATGACAAAACTAATTAATCCAGGACAAAACTTCAGCTTATTTAGTGTTGAAGTTTTTACAAATGAACTAAATAACTTTAGCACTTCTGCTGAAGTTTTTGAAAAGCCTAGAATGCTGAATTCAATTTCCAGTAAAAAAAAGTGACTTTTAAACGAATTTATTAATAATACTAAGAATCTGAAGTTTTAAAAAAATAATATTTGAAAACTAAATTTAAACCTCCAAACCCGGATCCGGTGTCACTCAGTCATGAGCAACTATAACATAAGAAAATAAAAGGAGAAATGGACAACATTGTCTCAAAATAAAGAACAACAGGTAGAATAAGAAAGAGAAGACGAGGCCGCGATCGCCAGCTGCTAGCTCGACAACTCCAATAGAAACGATGACCGCTGCTCAATATCTGCTACCGGGTCTTGGTGTACCTGGATCTGCACACAAGGTGCAGGGGGTAACGTGAATACACCAACTCAGAAGTAACGAACCCAAACTATGGGCTGAGAAGTAGTGACGGACAAAACCTCAAAAATTTACATTAAATAATATACAGAATTTAGACATGAAAACAGTTTATCACGATGAGAAAATATGCCAAGTATGCCAGTATACTCTACATGCCATCATAAAATATATGTATGAAACCAGTATGGATATGCACATAGTGCTCACAGCTCTCCCAGAGAAGTCCACTCAGTACTATATATGGTTCTCGGGAACAGGGAAGTTCCATCCCGGAATATGCATAAACACCGGTGACCGTAGTCACTATGTACTGAGGAAAAAGGCCAGTCCAGCCCCCACGGAGAATATTCATCTCCGGAATACAACACTCGGACAATTTCCATATCTAGCGAAGATCCATCCCCCTCATAACAACAGCTTCGGACAAGATCCATGCCCAGGGAAGATCCATCCCTCACATAACATCAACTTCGGACAAGATCCATGCCCAGGGAAAATCCATCCCTCAATATCAATGCGCTCACTGGGGGTGTAAAGACTCCGGAGGGGCCCTAGTGGCCCAAGCGCCATATCAAGCCAACTAAGGCATGGTTTAATATCGCTGCGGTGTGCAGTCCGATCTCATAACTGTCTCAATAACAGGCTCTCGACCTCACTCAGCCATTACTCTTCAGTCTCACTCGCATGGATCATAGATGCCTCCATCAGTACGAAAAAATGATCGGTATGCATATAATTAACAATAATGAGACTGAGATATGAAGTGGTATGTTATAACAGGACTGAGTATATGACATCAAATAATCACAAAATGGGATAGTAATATACGACCACTTGGGTCTCAGCATTTTCGGTGTGAAGCCTAGCATTTATGCTTAACATGATTTCTAACATGTTCACAATTACCACATTAATAGAAGCACATATATCGTCATGGAATGATCACTAAGTGGTGCCATGGGATAAGCCAGGCCAAAATTACTCGGTGCACGCCCTCACGCCCGTCACTTGGCATGTACGTCACCTCAACAATAGTCATAAATCATTTAGCTCGGGGTTTCGAACCCTCAGAGCCAAGTTTGAAAATGTTACTTACCTCAAAATCGGCTAAAATACTATTCTGCAGTGCCTTTGCCTCTAAACCGGCCTCTGAGTGCTCCAAATCTACCAATTTCAGATTTTTATCATTAAATTATGCTTAAGGAATGAATTCCAATTGAAAAGTACCAAAGTTAGCTCAAAACCCGAAATTAATCAAAACCCGACCCTCAGGCCCGCATCCCGAAACTTAAAATTTTTTATACTAAACTGTTCTTCATCATCTCACGAGTCCGTACATATAAAGAACACTAAAATCGGAGTTTGTTTGACCCTTCAAATCAATCCCTAAAGGTTTCAAAATTTCAAGCCCTAAACCCACCTTTTTTACTAGTTTTCGTGAATTTAACACTGATATTATGTTCTATATCATCCATAATTGAGTTTTAAGGTCCAAAACACTTACCTCTATGAAGAACAATGATTTTCCTCTTCAAAAATCGCCCCCAAAGCTCTCTGTCCGTACAAGAATGGTGTAAAAAGGGTTTAAGTCGCGGAGGGTTTCAATTTATACCTTCTACCCAGGTGTTCCGCACCTGCGGCCCATGTCTCGCACCTGCGGGACCGCACATGCTGTCAAAACAACCGCACCTGCGACTTTTCATTAAACGGCCCAACTGCGCACCTGCGATCGACCTCCCGCACCTGCGGCCTCGCAGGTGCAGCAACTTACTCGGACCAGCGGAAACTTCTCACCCAGCCAATCTTCCGCACATGCAGTGACACGTCCGCTCCTGCGGCTCCTCATCCACAGGTGCGAAAGCACCAGCACCAGCAACTTCAGCAACAACAATTATGCTCCAAACTCCCCGTTAACCGCCCGAAACCATCCCGAGCCCCTCGGGACCCCAACCAAACATACCAACAGATTATATATGATCATTCAAACTTAGTTGCACTCCCGAAACACTAAAAATAACATCAAAACACTACAATCACATCAAATTTAAGCCTAAGAACTTTGAAATTTCAAAAATCCTCCAACGATGCCGAAACTACCCAAAACAACTTTGATTGACCTGTAATTTTGCAGACATATCTAAAATGACATTACGAACTTGTTCCAACTTCCGGAATTCCATTCCGACCCCGATAGCCTATTTTCCACTGCCGACCGGAAATCACCAAAAACTAACTTTCGTCAATTCAAGTCTAATTCTAGACCGGACATCACAAAAATATTTCGAGCACACTCCTAAGTCCCAAATCATCTAACGAAGCTATCCGAACCATAAAATCCGCATTCCGAGGTCGTTTCCCCATAAGTAAACTCTCTGTTGACTTTTCCAACTTTAAGGCTATTTTTAAGGACTAAGTGGCTAAACTCTCGCTACAACCATTCCAATTTCAAGCCTACCAGCTTTAACACATCAATAACAGTATAACCAACCTATGACAAGTCAAGAATAGTAATAATAATGCAGGTTCTACGTAACGACGAACCGGGTCGTTACAAAGCCTTTGCTACTTCAGGCCCGTATGCCTGAAGTTTATGCGAAAAGTGGGTACGTTTGAAATTTTTTTTGACAAAGCGGATATAAGTTAAAACGTGGCCCAAAAAGCGGGTATAGACGTAAATCCCCGGAGTTTGAAGAATGTTGAAGAAAATGGTTCAATTAGTTTATAACCAAAATTGCAGTCTTAAAGCTGTTGCATTAGTAGAAGGATTGGGCTTGGCCAACTTTAATAATGTATTTTACCATTATTATTTCGCAACAAAATTTTCATTATCACATGTGATCTTCGATGCAATTACATGAAAACTGTGGAAGAAATTAAAGTTTGCTAAATTAAATTTTATTTGGGTGTGTGTAACGTGAAGATATCAGCTTAAACTCCAGTAACAATAATTAAAAAATTTCAAAGCTTTAAATTCAAAAGTCGAATGCGAAATTATTATTTGTTTGGATCGTGTGTTATTACAAATGATTAGAAATATCTTTTGAAGTTAACATTTCAACTTTGAGAGAAGTTGGTGAAGATTCGAGTCGGTTTTGGTTGGAGTTTTAGATTAAAACTCGAAAAAGAAGACATAAATAAATTGTATATATTTTGAATGTCGGGTGTACAAACGACATGTAAAATATATACTACTAACATAATTGTATACATGTTATATGTAAATTGTAGCTTATTGACTAGATTTTGACAAAAAAAATTACATAGAAGTTGTATGTAATTCGTAGCTTTTGATCGGGACATTTGCATCTATACCCGCTTTTTGTGTCACGTTTTAATTTGTACTCGCTTTGCAAAAAAAAATTCAAGTGTACCCGCTTTTTCGCATAACTTCAGAATACGGGGCTGAAGTAGCAAAGGCAATCACGCAAAACTTCAGTATTCTAGTAGACGGGTCTGAAGTAGCAAGTGTGCTGAACCAATTGTGCTGAAGTTTTTGTTTTTGTAACTGGCTTTGTAACTGGCGAACTTCAGCTCTAGAGCTGAAGTTTTTTGTTTTTGTAACTGGCAAACTTCAGTTCTAAAGCTGGAGTTTTTGTTTTTGTAATTGGCGAACTTCAGCTCTAGAGCTGAAATTTTTGTTTTGTAACTGACGAACTAGAGTTGAAGTTCTTGTTTTGTAACTGGCGAAATTCAGTTCTAGAGCTGAAGTTATTTAGTTCATTTGTAAAAACTTCAACACTATATAAGCTGAAGGTTTTGAAAAAGCTTTCTAACATACTAGATAAATAAATCATAAATTATCATAAATCAGATTGCCAACAGTATCTAAATCATAAATTTTGGAAACAATAAACGTGAAAAGAACAAAATTATCATTGTCTACTAACTTAAGTACGTGGAAATATTCATAAATAATATTGTCTACTAACTTACGTAATTATTTATAATTTATTTTTAAATAATCTGATAACCATATTTATGGCAATCATCCCATGAACTGAAGTTGCATAGCAGCACCAACAACAACAGAAGAAAGAAGAAGAAGAAGAAGAAAACGGAGGAGAAGGAGGAGGAGAAAGGGAGCTGAAGTTATTTAAAAAGTAGGCACAAATTAAAAGTTTAAAAAAAATAGGTATAGGTTAAATGAGGGCGACCAAATATGACGCCCCGTGCAATTTTTGCCTTTTGATCGATTCTATACAACACAAATTATATTCAAGTTATATATATATTGCAGCTTTTGATCGCATATGTATATTTTGTAAAAAATAAATTAGTTGCTATTTGTAATAGAAAAATCTAGCTAAATTGGATAAATATTTATTCGAATTTTGTATATATAGAAAAAAATCCCTTATAATTTTATGGAAATAGGAAAATTTGAAGTTTAAAATTCGACAGGCCCGATGACCCAATGGACTAAGTAATCCATAACTCATGCAGGCTTATTAATGGGCTTTTCTTTGGATTGTCCAGTGAGTTGAATGACATGTATACTTTCAAATTAGGAGTGTACAAATGAAACCGACAAACCGCATCAACACGATAATTCGAGTTAAGTTGAGAAGTAAAATTCGATTATGGTTTGGTTTGATTTAATTTGGCGTCGGAAAAAAAATTCGACCATATTTGGTTTGTGTGGTTGTTTAACTAAAAAAAAGTCAAATAGAAACCGAACCAACCCGACATTATATGTATAGAAGTTTTAAATATATTTAATACATAAAAATATTTATGATAGTGTAGTTTATAAATATTTGTTAAGCTTTTACATAATTTTATCTTTTAACGTATTATTTCAAGTTTGGACTTATAATTTTTTTTATGCTCCAATAAGTTTTATAGTCCATAAATGTTAGTAACTCAAATAAATCCAAAACAAAATCAAATCAATATTAATGCTAATAAAAGACATTCAATTCAATTGTACTATGAATGAAAATAGTATTGGGTATCTATTTTTGTTTTTATAGTATTTTGGTGGTTTAGATAAAATGTATAATTTATTTTTCTTGTAGTGTTTAGTCATGTAATAGTATTTATTAGTCACAATTTTAAATTATGTTTATTTTCAGTATAACTTATTAATAATATTTATTTTATGCGATTTTATTATCTTTATTGGTAAATATTTTAGCACAATGTCATGCCATGCCTCATCTCATATTTATGTTATTTTATTAAAAATACCTTATATAGTTCTATCTTGATAGGATTAAAGAAATATTTGGAGCACAAATTTTACGTTTGTGCTATGAAGACTTTATAAAAAACCCAAAAAAAACTGAAAACCCGAGAATGAAAAAACCCGACTTTTATTGATTTGATTTGATATTTAAATTTAATTATTCAATATAGTTAACTTGATTTGGATTAGAAAATTCAAATCAACCCGATCCATATACACCCTTATTTTCGATAATGAGCAGATTTGCACTAGTGTCTCCCGAGTTCCAACGACAAGCGTCTTCTCACCATCTTTATTTCTTTCCATTTTTCTGGTCAACTAACCAATTATTTTCACTCAAAATAATAATACAACCAGCAAGCTGCCAGAAATTTTAGTAGCTCAGTAAGTTCGCTACCTAAACTTTTCATTCTTCACCTTGTAACTCTCTTCCTTATTTTTCTTCCCCCTATCCGTTTTATATATATAATACATAAAAAGCAAGAAGATCTTTAGCGAAATATCGTTCGTTATTTTACCCTTAAAATATATATTTCACGTTGGACAAAATGATAATTTAATTATTTTTCTAATTTTTAGGACTTTAAAATTAGCTACAATTTTGGTTATTAAATCCTTACTTATTTAAAATATGTATATTTTTGTATAACAATATTAAATGCACTAAGTCTCCTTTTATAAATACTAATATTTAGAAATTTGAGATCACTTCTATTCCTTAAAAAATCAACGTTAAGTCTATATGAATAGAAAAAAGTTCAAAGAATAAAAGTATGGCTTCTAAAAATCCTACCAAATCTGATGGCTTCGTATTCATCTAAATACAAAATTCACAAAAGGAGGTTTACTCCTTTTGTATTGATTCCAAGAAATGACTAAATGAAGTTTTTTTCCATATATTAAGTTTTTATATTAGTTGATACTTGTTTTTTAGTGAGAAAGATAATATTGCATAAAACTTAATAAAAATTACTACAGATAGGGTGATGGTTGTGCATCGCCGTTATAGTTGTTTGATAGTTGTCTATTACATGAATGTATACTATTTATTCCAATTGAGTTTTCTACTATATTGATGTCATTGGCGGTTGTGGTTGCATGTTCATCATCATATACCAAAAAAGTGTCTTGTTCCATGTCCCTAGCTTGTTCCGCTAGTCTGCACGTCGTCCTCCTATATATGGTATAACTCTTGCTTGATCCATTTGCAAAAAGGTGTTGACAAAATCCGATGGCTCTTCAAAAACAGTAAGTTTTGCAGCAGCTTCTACGGTGTATCATGCCTTAGCCAAACAATCAGCCACCTTATTTCCCTTTCTGTAGGTATGTACAATTGTGACGCTATGCATTTGGTCCAGGAGGTGCATGTCGTCATCGATTAAATTAGTATAAACGACATTATCATTTTTTAACAGGGTTAGTACCACTGATGCATCGACGTTTATTTTCAGGAGAACCAAATTGCAAGAAGTTGTCAATTTCAGCCCATGAAAGAGGGCTTGTAGTTCTGCATGGATGATGGTTGCAGTGTCAAAGTTACCTGCAAATCCTATAATCCAATCTCCATTTGAGTCACGTATGAGTCCCCATTTACCTGCTTTATGAGTTACTGATGATGCAGTCCCATCAATATTTAATTTATAGTAGTTTAATTTAGGGGGTATCCATTTTATATGTTGCATTATAGGAGTGTATTTTTTTTCCATGTTTGTGGCTAAGTAAGTAAATTCTAGTGCTTGGTTGGTGATTAATTTAGTGGATATATTGTGTTGTGTACGATTAAACTTGTGATTGTTACGAGCAATTCAACTGTACCATAATGTGTATGAAATAAAAGTTTTATTATTGATACAGTAAGGCATCTTTCGTTTTGGTATTAATAAGAGTCTTTAACCATTCCGAGGATGTGAAAATCTACGGATATGGTTGATAACCTCCATAAGTCCTAACTCAATCCACATTTGTTGTATGCTAGGACAGTGTAAAATATGTGGTTAATAGTTTCCTGATCCCTCTTAAATATTTGGCACTGGTCGTCTATCATTATACCTATATGGTGCAGATAGTGCCTTGTAGGTAGCCTATTGTGCATAGTGAGCCATAGTAATGTAATAAGTTTTGATGGTACTGAAATCTTCCAAATCCAATTATATAGTGGTGTGTGTGCTGTTGTGTTTATGTCCTGTTGTCATAACATTGAATACATTGATTGCACGGTAAATTTTCCTTGGTTTGATAAACTTCAGTATATAGTGTCAAATTTATTAGTGTAGACAGGCACATAGATCCTATTGATATTGTTTTTTAAATGGCTTGTAATGTTAAAAGAGATTTTTGCCCAGTTCCATTCATTTTGAGCTCTATAGGTAGCTATAGTCCTTGTAGTGTGATTTAAAGGGATATAACTATGTATTAAAGATCTAATTGTGGTGTTTGGAGCAATCCATGCATCATTCCAGAAATTGATGATACTTATTTTCCATTGGATTCCAAGTTGGCATTTTTCCAGCCTACTATGATATTGTGCCAAGTATTAGAAAACCCTCATGTTGTATGTTTGTGCTTATATTTTTGTATAAGAGTGTTAGCCCAAAGTTGATTGGGTGAGTGAAAGAGGCGCCAGGATAGTCCTGTTAACAGAGCATTATTTTTTAATTCAAGTCTCTGTATACCGAGGCCTCCCAAACTTTTTGGTGTAGTTACTTTTTTCCAGTTGACTGACTAAGTGTATTTTCTTTTTTCGGGGAGTAGTGCCCCAAAGAAAATTACGCATATATTGCTCCATATTGTTGATAATATTTTTTTTAGGAATTGAAATGTAAGCATTATATGGTTAGGCAAACTAGAAAAGGTAGATTTAATGAGAGTAATTCTACCTGCTAGTGAGAGGAAATTAGTTTGCTCCCAACGACGAACGGAGAGGAAGTGGTTTAATACAAACCAAGGTCCTTCATGTAGGGCCTTAAACATATTCTCCTCGTAACGAAATTTTATAAGAAAAAAGTTGGAGCCCAAGTCTATGAGATGAATTTCTTCAGAGGATTTTCATAGATTTGTGAGTTTAATTTTAGCATTTGGTGCCCAACCGTTTTGCCAAAAACTTTGACTATGATTGAATTTTTCCAAGGAGTGTATAATCAAAATTTATCATCAGTCATTAACGAATAAAATTATGTAAGTCTTCCTCATTTGATGTTTCATCTGTTAAGTCAATTGTGTCATTGATGGATTGGGTGTTAGATATATAAGTGGGTAAATGGGAGTTTGAGGTAAGCGTCTGAAGGAATGCTTTGGGAGATGATTGGATGTCTGGTTTGTCAATTTGCATATTGTGAGAATTTGGTGGCTCCACGGTTGAAGGCAATTGATTAACTAACATGGGGTTTTTGCATAAAAGTGGAGTGATGTATTTCCAAGATTGGATTTCATATTCGAATAAATCTCGTAATCGTAAGAAAGTGGGCTTTTTAGTTATGGGCCTAGTCCTCTGCTGGCACATTCATTCTTTTTCTTTATTATATTATGTATGGCGTTTTCAAGTTGATATTTTTTTAGCACGAGTGTGAATGTTGATTGGAAATTAAAGTATAATGATGGATGAAGGTAAATGGAGTTTTAGAGAGAGGCGAGAGGAACATCCTAGAGAGAGACCGCACGATCGTATTAGTTGATACATTTTTGAGAAATTGAGATAAACCCTTATGGAGTGACAAATTTGCATAATTTTAGATTTAATATTAGGTGACACAAATAATAATATTTTTCAAAAGATATATATATTTAGAGGATATTCTTTTCAAATTCATGAAAAATCAATATATCAAACCTTGATGTAAAGTTAAAGGACCTTTTAACCTTAAAAATAAGCACTCATTTTATAATATTTATGTAAAAAAAATAAAATACATATTCCAACAAATTCTTCTGTTACTCGCTATTATTATACTCTTTAATCCAATATTAAATTCTTACAATACATAATTAATAAAAGAACACTTAACAGTTATATATATAATTAATAAAAGAATACTTAACAGTTATATAATTATTTTATACATATTTATTATTGAGATGGGATACGCGCGTATCCTAAGAACTAATATATATAAACATTAAACAACCGTTCTTTTTGAAGATCCCGTTGTGCCCAAATATTAGATAAACTAAAGGTAACTTTCCAGCTATAAGAGCGCCACTCCTTATTGGACCAGCTAATGGGAAAGCAGGAAACTTTATCCAAGTAACAACAGAGTGAACTTAAGTTACTGCTAAGGCGGTCTCCAGGTAGTTGATATATTCTAATTAGTTCATTGTTTAAAACTTATACTAGAGTATATGAACATTAACGACTCATTCTCTGTGACAGTTTAATTAAGAGAACTTTTTGTTGGCCTAAGTGAAGTTTTGTTTTGATGGTTGACACAAGAACTCAAGCATTAACCAGATACGAGCATATTCGAGCATAAGACATGTACGTGAGGAAGATAAGCTTAAGTGGTTATATCTGATATCTCCTGAACGAAAAGGTTGCATAAGTGATAAAGAGAATGACTTCTTACTCGAAGAGAACTCTATCGTATATAAGGGAGGAATTAGAAGTTGAAGATAACTGGAACTCTTCCACCAAGAAAGAGTATAGCATTAGAACTCTAGTTATTTCCTATTCTACTAACTCTATATATTTCAGGATGTTCTCATTTTACAAGTGTGCACAAACGCTGAAGTCAACCATGAGTGGAGAGCAAAATAGCAAGGCATTTTGCAAGCAATTCTTGTGTGATTCAAGGTTGCGAACCTGAAGCGACATGAACCAGATAGAAGAACCAGTTCCAAGTGTCTGTCTTTTATTCTAGTTTCATTGTAGTAGAATTTCTGAGTTGTGCCTTTCAACTTTATCCAGAAGCAATTGTACTAGGTACTCTGAGTGTTGTATTCAAGTTAGAGTTAACTTGAAGTTGTCGCAACAGCTCGAGGCTGGTTGCCACAAAGGGTTAGAGGTAGTCTTTACATTTACAAAGAGTTTCGTAAATGCTGTTTTTGGCTCAGTGATTTAGTGAAGTGTTGGGAAAAATCTTACTGGGTAGTGGGCCGTGGTTTTTTTCACCTTTTGAGCCGGGTGTTTTCCACGTAAAAATACTTGTCTTCTTTACTTCCTGCATTTATTATTCCGCAACAGTAGTATAAGGAACACATAGAAAAACTATGTCCTTCTATAATTTGTGCACATGAAAAATTAGACACCACACAGATTGCCCCTCTTGTGTGGTATTGAAGTATAAAACATCACTTTTTACTGCAACAAAGTATAAAATTGTGGTTCTTAATTCAAGTATAATCCATAAACTCCACAAAAGGGAATCGTAACATAAAGAATCCACAACTTGCCATGTTTAAGAATGCGGCCATTTGGATAGGGCCTTCTCCATTTGGATCGAAAGCAATGCTCTCTGGTCCAACTGCTCCTTTCAGTATTATCTCAGCTTTTGGGAGGAGATTTTGGGAGCTTGGTATTGGAGGTTGTTTCTAACATATCTTCTGAGTTGAAGGCTAAAATTACTGAGACAAGTGCAAGTGCTGTTGTAGCACTTAACAGTAGCTTTGAAGTATTCATATGGAGTACTGCCTTTTGGTTACAACTTAGAAAGATTATGTTGAAGTTCTCTTATTTTTATAGGACATTTGCGTTTGGTTTGTGTTAAGAGTGGACTGACTTGAAATAATAAGAGAGGTTGAAAGATTTGGTTTGTTGTTGGAGCTTTAACTTAGTTCCAGACTGAAGGGAGATCGACTATATTGGCCAATAAGAGAAACAAACATTCTTGTCAAATCGAACCACTAAAATGATGTCAGAAAACAAGAAATTTGATGGCATTTCCGAGGCTCAAGTAACTGTTTCAACATTCTTGAAAAACGGGTATTTGGATATTTGATTATGAGTTTATATCCCATGCATTGACAGGGTAAAAAGTTTTATATTATTAGGTTAAATTAATCAACGGCAACATATAGTTAACTCTCAATATCAGGCCTGATACGGTAACTTGAAAAATAGAGCAATAACCTACTATAACCGATCAAATTCTACTAGTAGTGAAAAGAATCTTGCATATATATATATATACTCTTTGATTATTTAGGTACTGACTAACCACACAAATTTCCAAGGCATCAACCACATTAAGGATTATGTATATACTAATATGGTTACTAGTGTTGCATTACAAGTGCAGCTCATAATCCATGGCATTTTACACTAATTTCCAGTAGATAGCATGTGATCGAGTACATATACATGGTTCATGTTTTACAATAAATTTTGTTGCTTATCCTGCTTTTCCAATTTATATTTTACACGTAGATATGTGGCTTGATTGGTTGCCCTGTTTCTCAAAGTTTGGGGATAGTAATCTGTAAAAGTCCGTCCCTGCATTGTAAAACACTCATGAATTTCAGAATTTTAATACAAATATTAATGTAATGAAACATTTCAAAGACCTGTTTTCTTGACTCAAAACATTAAGCATGTAGAAATAACATGTACAAATGATACTAACAAGTTTTGGCAACTTACACATATTCAGCTGAGACGTTATCCTTGTTGGCATTAGTGGGAAGAGGCCAGAAAACCCGATAAGGTCCTTGCACAATCTCCCTTTTGTGATAAGACGATATAGAGTCATTCGACTTTGTTGCCACTTTCGACCATTGTGTTGAACGATTGCCAGAAACCATTAAGCTGTCGAGAACATAACACTCGTCTATTAGACCAATGCGAATTCTGAATTCGTCACTGCCTCATTGCAGAAGATGCTCTTTTAAGATGAACTTTATGTAACATGATCATCCCTTATAATTAATGGATAATTGCAAGTTATTTACCTTTTATCACTGATTTCTACCTTTATATCATTTATATTGACACCAGGAAGTTCTATCGATACGATGTACATGGATCCATATTCTGCAACATCCATCCTAGGAGACCATTCACTTCCTGTTTTAGCAACACAAAAGGTGAAATTTTCAACATTCGGAAGAGGCTGCACCCTCAATTTCCAGAACAAATAGCACTTTTCTGAAATACATTACTAATTCCAGCCAAAAAACGCCAATCAAAGCAAAACATCATCTATGTTTACCATTGGATTGAAGTCCATTTCTTCTTTCTTTCAATTGGGAGCGCGACTTTTCATCAATTCCTGTACTTGGCCTAGCAAATTTCGGAGCTTCTGCTGCAGTCTGATTGTATTTGCAACCTTGTGTAACATACTGGAATTCTTTATTAGTAGGTCTAGAATACATTGGTCCTTCAGAAGTAATAGAACTCTTTTTTGCACAACTATTAGGCTTTAAAGGCAAGGCAGATTCAGTACTACAGCTTCCCAACCCCTAGGCAAAGCAATAAGAAAGAAAAGGTCGATTATCAGAGAGCACAATCTCATTGAAAACTAAGGAATAATATTTCTGTTTTTATTCACAGACCTGTTCACTTGAATTCAGCCTCATGAAACAAGCTTGAGAAGTGGAACTTTGTCGTGCATAATTCATTCTGTTATCATACCTCGGAATTGCAGAATTCAAACTACTGCTACAGCTCTGATGATATTCAAACAAGTGAAAAGCCAAATATTGTATTAGCAAATAACACTCTATAGAGAAAGAACAGTATATGCAACACAATGAAGAAGATAGAAATTTATCCAAGGGTGTTCAAATTTAAAAGAAGTGAAATTTTTTTTTTCATAAAGGGTGTTCAATATGCATTATATATCTCTAAAACGTAATATTTTACCTCTGCATACAGTGTAATTTTTCGACGAAGGGGGTAAGTTGACCACCCTTACGACCATGTGAATTCCCCATGCACAGATGGGTGAGAAGAGAAAACAGGGGAAACGAACAATCTTATGAATTAAAGCAACTATTGTTTGGTACTAGTAATAATTTTCTAAATGAAACAGAGTGATATATAGAAGAAAGACAGTACCATAGGAAACAGATGAGTAGCGGCGGTGGAAATATCATCATGGGCAGCCAAATGGGCAGAAATCATGTTCATTCTTCGTCTCACAACGTGACTCTCCATTTTTCTTTGCTTCTTCAAACTCACTGAATACAGAGGTGAGTTTCTGTGTGAATATAGAATAGATACTGATATTTTTCGCAGACGTGGGATTTTAAGGTGCAAGATTTTTGGATATGGTGATGACGATATGAAGCAGATTTTTTTTAGTGTACTTTTTTGTGTGGAAAAGATCTTATTCCAAAAATATCGGCACTTAGATGCTACGGTCTTTGCAGTAACGTCATTTTCTTGGCATTTGACAACATCTATCTATGTGCAACTATTCTTTTGGGCTGCTTCGAACTGGATATTTTTCCTTTCTTTACTTTTTTTTTCCTCTTAAACATAATTAAGAAATGATAAAGATGACTGATTTCAAGTGGAGATTATAATTTTTGCTTCAATGGTATGTTTATAATTTTTGGAGTTAATACCCTAAAATCCCTTTAAACTATCATATTTTTGTCAGTTTCCTACTTAAATTATTCGGTGTCCCCGAAACTTTTCTGAACTATATATATTGCCACTCATATTAAAACTTCTTCGTCGCTCACCTGGCATAACATGTGTAGATACTCGCTTGGGAGCGCATGATAGCTAGAAAAAGAAGATGGCCCACCTAACATATTATAAGAAATTTTTACATTCCTATACATTATAGGAAACTATATTACTCTCCCTACTAAAGTTTTACTATAATTACCTTTTATATACCCAATTACCATTTATGTACATTTTAAGGGAATTAATGGTATTAATTAGTGTCCTAAATTAACTCTACCGTATATTTCCACTCTCCCCCACGTTTCTCTCTCCACATCCCACCCCCTCACCCACGCATCACACCCCACGATTTTCTCTGCACTCACCCACAATTTTCTCTTCATAAAGTTTACAAATCCTCCATTAACGTCTTTTACAACCATTCTTCAAAAATCAGATAAAATTCTTATTCTTCTTTAAAGTTCCTACCTCCATTAACGCCTTTTGCAAAACTTGATTTTCAATGAATAAGAAGATATCTTCAAAGAACAGCCCTAACAAAGATATCTCCATTAAAAACCTTTGAAACTTTGAATTCGAATTTGGGTTTTCAAAAAACTTTATTTGTTTGAATTGTGTGTTGTTGCAAAGATTTGGGTATTCTCTCTATGACTCTCTTTATCTCTCAATCCTTAATTTCAGTAATGTAAAGCAAAGAAAAAGAGAGCAGCAATTCCACCATTGACAACCATTAAAAAGCTTTGAAGCCTTGAATTCGAATTTGGGTTTTCAAAAATCATTATTTGTTTAGACCGGGTGTTGTTGCAAACAATTGGGAATATGGTTTGGAGTTTATATCTCAATTTTGAGGGTGTTTTGGTGAAGATTAGACTTGATTTTGGCTAAATTTCAGATTGAAACTTGAAGAAGAAGAAGAGACGTGATATGCACTATATTTACGAAATTATAGTAAAATTATAGAAATAATGTAAGAAAATTGTAGATAAGTTGTAGATAAATTGTATAATATATAATTAGTTGTATGAAATTTATTTTTATTATGTATAAATCAGATACAAAATATACAAAAGACATATTGTATAAAACTTGTATTTAAGTTGTATGTTATTGTAGTTGTATTTAAATAATGTGTGAAAGTTGTAGATAAGTTGTATAATATATAATTAATTGTATGAAATTTATTTTTTCTGTATATAAATCAAATACAAAATATACAGAAGACATATTGTATAAAATTTGTATTTAAGTTGTATGATATTGTAATTGTATTTAACTGTATAGAAATAATGTATGAAAATTGTAGATAAGTTGTATAATATATAATTAGTTGTATAAAATTTATATTTAAGTTGTATGATATTGTAATTGTATTTAACTGTATAGAAATAATGTATGAAAATTGTAGATAAGTTGTATAATATATAATTAGTTGTATAAAATTTATTTTTACTATGTATAGATCAGATACAAAATATACAAAAGACATTGTATAAATTTGGTATAAAGATTGCATTTAAGTTGTATGACATTGCAGTTGTATTTAACTATATAGAAATAATGTATAAAAATAAACACGTCGTAATAGCTGTTGGAACTTTGAAAGTGAAGTTAGCTATTCTATTCGTATTTGCTAAGTAAATAATAGTAGAAGATATGATACAATACAAACCAAGAGAGCTAGAGACAGATAAAACTGATTTTATAAATTCAAACCTAACAAAAATTATTTTACTGTATTATTATTGCTTTGGAAGGAATATTGATTCAATTTTAAAGTCTGATTTTTGTCTGAGGTGGTAATACATTTGTCTAAGCAAGTTTGTTCTGGGTTGAGTTGTTCCTTTTTAAATAAATTGTTTTGACAGCAATTCCTTTATGGCTTATGTTTGTGCATTACTCATTTTCATATTATTATATATATAAACCGAAAAGTGAAACAACATGTCAGAAACGCTTTGACATCTTCTTAAAAGTCACAGTTTAAAGTTAATCTTAGTCAATTATTTCATGTTTTTTTATATTTATTTTATTGTTTTTCCCTCTCTTTTAATTTGTTTGAGCTTAATTTTTTTTATTGTAGTTTTTTGTTGTAGGAATTCTTCGCATAATCGTAGTATTTTATGGGAAAACAACAAGATCCACCTAGTACAGATACAGAATGAGAGAAGGTAGTTGAAATATAAACAGCCATCCTCCGGCTAAATTTGCACTATTATTATCTGAAACATTAACAATTAACAATTCAAAAAGTAAAAGGGAACCAAAAAGAAATAGAAAAACTCAATCCACTCCACATACGATTGAATCAGTCCAAAGATCGACTATCTCCCTTAAAAGGAAAAATGTATAACTAAATCTCTTGATTGAAGGCACAAATAATAGATTTGGGAGTCTTTTAAGGTGTGATTGTATATATTTTATAAATAAAACTTGTTTATGCCGGGTAATTAACTAAGTATGGACATTAAGGGTAATAAAGTTTTAAATAGTGTATAGGAATGAAAAATTCCCAATAATAATGGCTAATTAACCATCTTTATATTTATTTTTTGTAATAAATATTCTCCTTATTTCAGTTATAACTATTTTTTTCTTCTTCTCATTTTTCACCATTCTTCTTAAGTTTTTCACCTTCTCCATATGAGTTTCCTCTTGAAAAATTTCTTCCTCTCTTGTTTTCTCTGAAATTATTTATTCTTTTTCTTATTTTAATCTTCTTTCATGTCTTACATATATTGTTGAAAGAATACCAATTTTAATCTTCTTATTAAACACCTTGTAAAGAATAAATTTAAATCTAAATATTTATATTTTAACTGTGCTACAAAGTGAATATAAATAAGGAAGTATCAATTGGAGTCTAACATAAAGCACAATCACAATTAAACATAAAATTAATACAGTACATTAAATATTATTTTGGCCAAAACTCTTAGAATTAACCAATCATTCGAGATTAATAAATCATGAGTAAACTATCTAAAAAATTTTGTACAAACCATAAGTTAATATAGTTTAGACAAACGTACTTTTAAAAGTCCAATATGGGGTTTTAATATATAGGATAATATTGTTCCCGGGGGGGAGGGTTGGGGACACCAGATATTTTAAGTAGGTAACTGATAAAAAGTAAAAATTTAGGCAGGTTTTAGGCTAAGTTAAATCGCCAACGTGCAGTACTACATGGCACGGTTTTTAGACAATTAGAAGCGTGCACTAGACGTACCCTAAGAATGCAATGAGGAGGTTTTAATATGAAGGACAATATTATTCAGGGGAGTTTTGGAGACACCGGATAATTTAAGTAGGAAACTGATAAAAACTTAATAGTTTAGAGAGATTTTAGGGTATTAACTCTAAATTTTGCTAAAAAAAACTAAATATGAGTTCTGATATCATCATATCTTTAGTTGTCATTTTTATCTTATTTTAGTTGTGGTACTGATTTCAAATTTAATTCCTTTTTGGTATTTTGTTGAATTTTCCTTTAAATATTCAGTAAAGTAAGTGTTACAGCTCTTAAATAAACATAGCCTTTTTCCATCTTATTTCATCGTTAACATTCGTAGTTTACATTCTATGCTCTTTCAGCAACATTCGATTCTCTTAAAAAGAAACGGCTGAATTTCAAAATTTTATTATCCATTTAATTCATTTATATGCTTACACTTTCACAATCTTTTACTTCAACTTGTGAAAATATGTCTCTCTTTATATGACGCAACCCTTACGTCATAAGTCATAAGTGTCCCCCCGCCAAGTATAACTAACAAACCTCACAAGTCATAAGTGTCCACTGCCAAATAGAACAAGCAATCCTCTGGCCTTAATATATTCAAGAGTTGATTTCTCAAACAGTGATTGAACTTAGGTTTTCTAATAATTTTAAAGTCACAGCTTTTATGATTTGTAGCCCAAAAAATAATTAAATTGACGGTACATTCTCTAACTCTGACCGAAAAGTTTTAAGTATAGGTATGCTAAATCAGCTAAATGGGAAAGGGATAATTCAAAGAGAGCAGATGAAGAGATTCCTTTCAGATCTTGTAGAAGCCAAACTGTAGACTTTGGGAGATAAGAAACCAGAAGTGGTTCGTGGGTAACAGATAAAAGTCAAAAGGTTTTATGTGTATATGGGTTTAAGTACTACAACAATCACAACATACCTCATGTTATCTAAAATCCTCGACTCAAGAAAACATAAGCATCACATTAAAGAGAATATAAATAAGAAAGGACAATATCAAAAAGACATATAAAACAGAATAAAAACAACAAGATAGTAAGGTGATTAACAATGAAAGAAAACAACGGTTGGTCATAAAAACCTACTACCAACAGAAAGCGAGATTGCGTGTCAATACTACTGTTATGAACACTCTAGACTACCTACTCTAATCCTCGACCTCCATACTGTTGGATTATATATCGCAGCAGAAGCAATTACAATATCATATTCACATGTAAATAAACAATTAGCACATACGGAGATTATTCGAGTTAGCTCTTGAAGCGTGAACAAAGTAATTCGATATTTTTCACAAATTTCAGAGTTGCAAGACCTCAGCAATCTTCCACAGTCTTCTGCTGTGTTACCCAAATAATACCTAGAAAGAGAGAATTTTGGGTGGGCACAATTCAAGGAAGAAAACGTGTGATTTTTCTGTGTGTAAAAACGGCCAGCTATATGCCATGTATATATAGCTACGTTTTTAGGTCAAAAACCCTTTTCCAAAACCTGTTAGGTTTTATCCTTCCACTAAGAAAAAATTTCCTATATTTTCTATTATTTAGGCACAGTAGAGACCACATAATTTAATTAACAAGGCTTCTTATTATGGAATTAATTTCGAAATTAATTTCTACCATAATAAATTACGAATTATTCCACTAAAAATTCGTAATTGCACTCCTTAGTTCAATTTCGAAATTCTTCCATAAAACCTTATTTAACTCCCCATGTTAAGATTCAGATACTAACCAATCAAATTAAATTACTGACAATTTAATTTATTGATTACTTCTTTTAGACTTTCGCTTAACTTATTTCATGTGTCGGATACAAAATTCACCAGCCGAGTTTACACATGAAAACTTATAAGCTTTCATAAATGAGTATCATCAATCTCAAAAATTGAGACATGGATTCTATCAACTAATTATTATTTCGCCAATGTATATCATTATTGTCAAATTTACCAGGCTTATTGACTCACGAAAGAATCTCGCCTTTTAATAAATCAAAACAATAAGTGACATACACAACTAATAATAATTATATCAAGATTAAGAGTATAAGTACATTGAATGGACTAGAGAAATTAATTTATTAAGTCAGTACAAAATACTTATTTCTACTTGATCCGTTCAATACATACAAAATGTACTAGCACAAGAAGTTGGAATTAGACCATTCCCATAATCAAAATAAATTACTTTTAATCTTGTGCTACAACCATTCCGATGGTTTGTCCAACTCCATTATTAGATTGTGAATATAAACTTTAGACTCATAAGAACCGATGATTTAATCTTCTGTGTATAAGTTAAACTCTATACACTAAATCATCTACTATATAAGCAACGGACACACAAACCAATACATAATCTATTTAAAATAAAACTTTATTAAATTGAATAATTAAATAAACAATTGTTCCATAATGAATACTATAACAATACGCATAGCTTATAGTATATCCTAACAATCTCCCACTTAGACTCATAACCATGGGTCTACAATTCTGACACCCATTCCGTCTACATGCCTATCAAAAGTCTTCTGTGGTAAGCTCTTAGTAAATGGGTCCGCCAAGTTGTTCTCTGACGTAATCTTGGTGACTATTACATCCCCTCTCTGCACTATCTCACGAATTAAATGATATTTATGCTCAATGTGCTTTGCTCTTTTATGGCTTCGTGGCTCCTTCGAATTTGCAACCGCGTCACTATTATCACAATAAAGTGTTATTGGTTCTTGAATCAACAGAACTACGCCCAACTCTCTCAGGAAGTTCCCGAGCCAAACCGCCTTTTTGGCTGCCTCAGAGGCTGCCACATATTCGGCTTCCATGGTGGAATCAGCAACACAAGTTTTCTTGATGCTCCTCCAACTTATGGCTCCACCTCCTAGAGTAAACACATTTCCTGAGGTAGAATTTCTAGAATCTATGTCTGATTGGAAATCCGAATCAGTATACCCAATGGGCACAAGGTCATCCGAATGGTAGATCAACATGTAATCCCTAGTCCTTTTCAGGTACTTGATTATATGTTTAATCGCTGTCCAAAGATCTCTCCCAGGATTAGACTGAAATCTGCTAACAATGCCAACCGCAAAACAGATATCAGGTCTAGTGCATAAACATAACATACATCAGACTCCCCACAACAGATGCATAGGGGACTGCCTTCATCTTTTCTATCTCTTCATCAGTTTTAGGAGACTGATCTTTAGATAGAGAAATTCCATGTCTGAAAGGGAGAAATCCTTTCTTAGAATCAATTATGCTAAACTTGGAGAGTATTGTGTCAATATAAAGTGCCTGGGATAAGCCTAATATCCTTTTCTTGCGATCTCGCAAGAGCTCGATCCCAAGGATATGAGCCGTTTCTCCCAAATCTTTCATATCAAAGTGTGGACAACCACTATTTAATTGAACCCAACATTCCCACATTATTTCCTATGAGCAATATGTCATCTACATATAAGATAAAAAATGCCACTTTATCCCCATCCCACTTTTTGTATGCAGAAGACTCGTTAAGACACTGATCAAAACCAAAAGTTTTGATTGCCTTGTCAAAACAAGTGTTCCATGCCCTGGATTATTGTTTCAGTCCATAAATGGACCTTTTAAGCTTACACAACATGTGTTCCTTGCCATTTTCCACGAAACCGTCTGGTTGCATCATATAGATGCACTCATCAAGACTTCCATTAAGAAAAGCTGTCTTGACATCCATTTGCCAAATCTCATAATCATAATGAGAAACAATGGATAAGAGAATCCTTATAGACTTGAGCATGGCTACCGGCGAGAAGGTTTCCTCATAATCGATCCCTTCTTTCTGAGTAAACCCTTTCGCTACAAGCCTTGCTTTAAAAGTTTAAACTTTTCTGTCTACACCTCTCTTTTTATTATAGATCCACTTGCATCCAATGGGTTTAACCCTATTAGGTGGTTATACAAGATCCCAGACTTGATTAGAGTACATAGACCCCATCTCTGATTTCATAGCAGCAACCCACTTATCGGCATCTTTATCATGTAGTGCTTGGTCGTAATTGACAGGTTCGGAAGTAGGCTCCTTTGGGATCCTATCATATGATTCTCCCAAGAGCGTATAACGAACTGGCTATCTTATTTCTCTCCCACTACGACTATGCACTACATCAGTTGCAACTACACCATTTTGATTTTGTGTCTGAACCACATCATCATCAGGAACCTGAGTCTCCATGATATCCATAGGGATATCAACGACTTCTTCCTGTTGTGCAGTCTGCTCAACATAACTCCCACTACTTTGTGGTAGTATGACTTCGGGCACTTGTTCTTGCGGGACATCAAGTCTATTGACATTTCTCCCACTACTAAAATGCAATGGTATGTCAAAATCGACTTCTGGGTTTGCATCTGGTCGTTTTGTTTTTCAGATGACTGAGTTTCCATTCCTTTTGAGTTCCTGTAAAACGATTTTAATTCTAGGAACATGGTTCATCAAATAGTCCTCTTCAAGAAACTTGGCATTTGTGCTAAGAATTACCTTCTTTTCTTTAGGACAATAGAATAAACCACCTTTCGTCCCTTTTGGATAACCTACAAACACGCATACATCCGTTCTTGCCTTCAATTTATCGATTTTACCTTTTAGCACATGTGGGGGACAATCCCAAACTCGAATATGCAGCAGACTAGGCTTGCGCCCAGTCCACAATTCTATAGGGGTCAAAGGTACTGACTTTGAAGGAACTAAATTCAGAACGTAATTTGCTATTTCTAAGGCATGTCCCCAAAAGGACGAAGGCAAAATGGATTTAACTCAATTGATCTAACCATTTCCATAAGAGTCCTATTTCTCCTTTCAGCTACACCATTTTCTTGTGGAGTTTCAAGTGCAGATAATTGAGATGTAATCCCGCATTCTAATAAATAACCAATGAATTCCGCAGAGAGGTACTCCTCACCACGATCAGATTGTAGTGTCTTGATACATTTATTATGTCGCTTTTCAGTCTCAGTCTTAAATTTTTTGAACTTTTCAAAACATTCAGACTTTCGACGCAACAAATAAATAAATCCATATTTTGAGTAATCAACTGTGAAAGCCATAAAATACTCAAAACCACCTTTTGCTTGGACATTCATTGGACCGCACAAATCAGAATGAATTAATTCCAATTTATCACTTACTCGATTTCCTTTTGAGGGGAAATTTCGTTTTGTCATTTTTCCTTTGAAACAAGATTCACACGTTGGTAGTGCCTCTACTTTCAATGAACTTAAAGGTCCATCCTTGACCAACCTTGAAATTCTGTTTAGATTTATATAACCCAAACGCAAGTGCCATAAATATGTTTCACTCAATTCAGAAGAACGTTTTCTCTTATTTGGTAAATCAACATAATTTAATTCTTTAGGTTGTAATAGTTTAGGAATAGAGTCAACAACAAAAAGACCATTAATCAATGCAGCCGAAGAGAGAGAACGTTTATTATGAGTAACAACAACAACAACAACTACCCAGTATAGTTCCACAAAGTGGGGTCTGGGAGGGTAATACGTACACAGGCCTTACCCCTATCCTAAAGGGCAGAGAGGCTGTTTCCAATCGAACCTCGGCTCAGGGACATAAACAAGAAAATAAAAGAAAAGAAAAGAAAAGAAAAGAAAAGAGCATTAGTAACTCCAGCAGAAATCGGATAAATAATTATCTAAACATGAAAGCATAAATTAAATGACATGCAATAATATCGACCAGCAACTACCATCAGGGGCACAATACAATACTCAAGTCATCTATGTAGAACCCTACCAAACCCCACCTCACCCCCGGAATGATGTACGAAAAGTTCTAGAAACCCTTATCCTACAACCCTGATGCTAGACCTCCTGACCTTCCTATCAAGGGCCATGTTCTCGGAAATACGCATTCTTGCCATGTCCTGACTAATCACCTCTACCCAATACTTCTTAGGCCTCCCTCTACCTCTACTCGAGCCAACCACCGCCAGCCGCTCACAACTCCTCACCGGGGCATCAAGGCTTCTCCTCCGCACGTGCCCGAACCATCTGAGCCTCGCTTCCCGCATATTCTCATCCACCGGGGCCACCACCACTTTCTCCCGAATAACTTCATTCCTAATCTTATCTAACCTGGTGAGCCCGCACATCCACCTGAGCATCCTCATCTCCGCAACCTTCACCCTCTGAACATGAGAGTTCTTAACCGGCCAACACTCTGCCCCATACAACATGGCAGGTCTAACCATAGCTCAACAAAACTTCCCCTTGAGTCTCTGTGGCACTTTCTTGTCACACAAGACTCCTGAGTAATCACACATTTATCAATATCATAACCATCTCTCATAGCGCTAGAAACCGAAATCAAATTCCTTCTAACGGAAGGTACATATAATGTGTCTTTTAAAGCTAAAACTCTACCACTACCAAACGAAATACTAATATTTCCTAATGCTAAAGCTGGGCTGCTGAACCATCTGCTTGATAAACATTGATTTCTCCTCCACTTTGCCGCCGCGTTACCTGAAACCCCTGCAAATAAGTGCAGACATGATTAGTGGCTCCCAAATCTACACACCATGACATGGTAGAAATAACCGCTAAAAGAGTTTCAACGACAAGTAGATGTAAATCACCTGATTTATTTTTCAGCTTGGCCAGATAAGTTGGACACTTTTTCTTATGATGCCCAGGATTCTTGCAGTGATAACACTTGTCCTTTGCCTTTTTCACACCAGCAGTTGCGCCACCAATAAAGGATTTTTGAGCCGTTTTCTTCTTCTGTCTTCCTCTCGGCTTAGAAGAAGCACCTGCCTCAAAATTCAATGCCACAGGAGGAGCTTGTGACTTGATAATATTATCTGCCGACTGCAGCTCATTCAGCAATTTCGCAAGTGAATAATCCATTTTGTTCATATTATAATTCAGGCGAAACTGCTGAAGGCTGTCAGACAGAGTCTGTAGGATCATTTCAACCTGCGTATCTTTATCAATGTTAGCTCCAAGGACCTCCATTTCATTCAGAAGACTCATCATCTTCAGAACATGGTCCCTAACCGATGAACCTTCAACCACTTTGGTACTCAGAAGAGCTTTCATGGCTGTCTGCTTAGCCTCACGATTCTTATCTCCAAACATTTCTTCGATATTTTTCAAAATGTCATAAGCAGACTCCATCGGCTGATGCTGATGTTGCAGAACGTTTGACATGGATGCCAGAATGTAACATCGCGCCATCTCATCAACCTTGACCCATTTTTGGTAAGCCTTTTGATCATCATCTGTAGCATCATCTCCAGGTTTTTATGGACACACCTTATCAAGCACAAATTTGTACTCTTCAACAATTAGGACAGTGTCCAAGTTTTGTTTCCAATCAACATAATTCGGACCCTCAAGTTTGTTTTGAGAAAGGATAGCAGTAAGGGGATTGAAAGCAGTCATTGTTAATCTGGGAGACAATTAATTAAACAGATCAAAATCAGTCACGTATTATTTTAATATTAAAATTCAAAACACACTACATATATATAATCTATGCACCTTGAACAACAAATTTCGATGGGAAAAGAGCTATTCTTGCAGTATACATATATAATGACAGATTATTCACTCCATGAATTTAAACAGGTTATACTCAGATGGAGAGTAAACTGTTAATTTAAGTCAAGTGAATATCAACATTCAACATATATTAGTCCCATTGAACCAACATGCATACTCAGATGGAGAGTACATACAAGTAATCAACAACTAGTATAACCTAGTGATTATCCATAATGAGTTTATCCGATACGGAAGAAGACCTATGTCAACGTGTAAGAACATTATACCACTAGAATTTAACCTTGGAGTCCATAAGAAACAATCTCTACCACCACTAGATTAAAAAAAACTCAAAAACATTTTTGAAAATTTTTCAGCAAATTAAAAAAAACACCCAAAACACCATCTAAACGATCCCGAAAGCCTAAAAAATGGTTTACGTCATGAGCTAAACTGATGGTATTTCTCACTAGGTCGTTTCGCATAGACCTGCCAAGTTTCAGGTCAATCGGAGTCCGTCACATGTTGACATCCGATTTTCTGGCCAATTCGGCCAAATAGTGATTTTTGCATTTTTCATGGATTAATGTAATTTTCAGATTATTCTAATCAATAGCATCAATAATAAACAGATATTACATGATTTTTCAAAATAATCATAATACCCATAACAGATAACCATGCTAAAAAATAATGTAGTTTTACAGAAAACAATCTTTGCATGTAATTCAAAACTTGCATATTAACATGATACTACTTTTCATTGTTCATCCTAATCATTTAATTAGATGTGAGTAGGCTCTGATACCAATTGTTGGATTATATATCTCAGTGGAAGTAATTACAGCATCATATTAGCGTGTAAATTAAACAATTAACACATACGGAGATTATTCGAGTTACCTCTTGAAGCGTGAACAAAGTAATTCGATATTTTCAACAAATTTCAGAGTTGCAAGATCTCAGCAATCTTCTACTGTGTTACCCAAATAATATCCGGAAAGAGAGAATTTTGGGTGGGCAAAATTCAAGGAATAAAACATGTGGTTTTTCTGTGTGTAAAAACGACCAGCTATATGCCATGTATATATAGCTACGATTTTAGGTCAAAAATCCTTTTCCAAAAACTATTAGATTTTATTCTTCCACTAAGAAAAGGTTTTCTTTATTTTCTATTATTTAGGCACAATAGGGACCACATAATTTAATTAACAAGGCTTCCTAGTATGGAATTAATTTCAAAATTAATCTCTACCATAATAAATTACGAATTATTCCACTAAAAATTCGTAATTGCACTCCTTAGTTCAATTTCGAAATTCTTCCATAAAACCTTATTTAACTCCCCATGTTAAGATTCAGATACTAACCAATCAAGTTAAATTACTGACAATTTAATTTATTGATTGCAACTTTCGCTTAACTTATTTCATGTGTCAGATACAAAATTCACCGGCTGGGTTTACACATGAAAACTTATAATCTTTCATAAAGGAGTATCATCAATCTCAAAAATCGAGACATGGATTCTATCAACTAATTATTACTTCATCAATGTATATTATTATTGTCCAATTTACCAGGCTTATTGACTCACGAAAGAATCTCGCCTTTTAATAAATCTAAACAATAAGTGACACACACAACTAATAATAATTATATCAAGATTAAGAGTATAAATACATTGAATGGACTAGAGAAATTATTTTATTAAGTCAGTACAAAATACATTTCTCTACTTGATCCGTTCAATACATGAAAAATGTACTAGCACAAGAAGTTGAAATTAGACCAGTCCCATAATCAAGATAAATTACTTTTAATCTTGTGCTACAACCATTCCGATGATTTGTCCAACTCCATCATTAGATTGTGAACATAAGCTTTAAGACTCATAATGTAACGACCTGACCGGTCGTTTTGAGCTCTAGCGCGTCGTTCAGCGGTTTGAAGTCGTGAGCAGTTCCGTTTCAGGTATTATGACCCGTGTGCATGGTCGTAATTGAATTCCAGTAAGTTTAGAATTTATTTGGAAATAAAAATTCTCATTTCAGAAGCCTTAAGTTGGAGAAATCAACTAAGATTGGAATTTTGAGTAAACGATCTCCGAATCAGGATTTGAGGGTTCCAGTAGGTTCGTATGATAATTTCGGACTTGGGTGTATGTCTGGAACGGGTTTTGGATAACCCGAGAGAGTTTCGGCGTATATTGTGGAAGTTAGCATTTTATAAGGATTTTATGAATTTGGGGTTGAAGTGCATATCAGTGAGGTTGATGTACGTTTGGGATTCCGAGTCTGGGAATAGCTCCGTATGGTAATTATGGAATTGGGAGCGCGATCGAAAGTGAATTTGGATGTCCGTAGGTCATTTTGGAGCCAGTTGGCTAAAGATAGAAATTTGAAGGTTTTTGGGAAATCCGGCCGGAAGTGGAAGTTTTGATATCGAGATCGTAATGCANGGGGCCTCGGGTGGATTCCGGATGGTTAACGGATCAAAGTTGAAGTTGGAAAAGGGCTGAAGCTGCTGTCATCTGGTGTAACCGCACCTGCGAGGCTTTGACCGCAGGTGCGGCTTGGGAGTCGCAGGTGTGAGAGTGGGCAGACTTGGTTGGGAACCACAAGTGCGATGGATATTCCGCACCTGCGATGCCGCAGGTGCGGGCAGTGGGGGCGCAAGTGCGATTTCGCTGGAGTTGAGTGAAACCGCAGGTGCGGAAGATTTTATCGCACTTGCGGGATTGCAGGTGCGGAGGAAGGACCGTAGGTGCGGAAATCGACCTGGGCAGAATGTTTTAAAACAAGAATTTGGGGTTCATTGTCTTCATTTTTCATGGTTTAGGCGATTTTGGGAGAGCCTTTCAAGGGAGATTTCACCAAGCATCAAGAGGTAAGTTGTTTCCACTTGTTTTTAAGGTTAAATACAAGATTATATGCATGGATTAGGAATGGAAATTGGTAGGAAATTGGGGTTTTTGGAAGAAAAACCTAGAAAATGTAACTTTGGATTTTAGCCACGAATTGAGCATGAATATTTGAGTAAATTATATATTTAAGTTAGTAAGGCTATGGGTAGAACGTACCTTCGAGAAATTTCAGATTCCGAGCACGTGGGCCCAAGGACATTTTGGTCATTTCACTGAGCGGGGATGGGAAAATATATAATCTGAATTCGTTGTGAGTATTAGGATGAATTTTGATTGCTTTGTCATTTATGTGGTAGTTTCGGAGCGTTATGCGTCCGTTGGAGTCATCGGAAGGGCTTGGAAGCCGGTGTTGGAATTTCGGAGTGAGGTAAGTCTCTTTCAAACTTTTTGAGGGGGAATCGTCCCCTTAGGTGAATTAATTCACTACATGCTATTATCTTCGGGGGCTACGTACGCACGAGGTGACGGGAGTCCGTGCGTAGCTGCTATTATGCCATGTTCGGGTAGCCTAGGACCCACTAGCATGTTTTATGTGTGTACCTGTAACCCTGCCTGTGATATTAAATTACTGATATGACTGAAATGTAATCGAATGTTTAAAAGAAAGCTAGAGTTCATATTGTTAAATCCTTCTAAAAAGAGAATTGTTTCCCCTGTGAATATATGTGTACATAGACTGGATTGTATCATGGAGTATCACTACATTTGACAAATGAGTTTCAAAAACAAAGATTTCAAGACCTATATTTCATGTTTCTTTTAATAAAGATTTTACCATTTTCCTGAGAAAAACGGTTTTCTTGATAAAATATGAGTTTATTGTGTGGATATGTGTAACTTTGGGTGCCTGAGTCGCCTGAGTGATTTGCGAGCAGGAAGACCCTGTATTTGTGTATGTATTCATATGAGCACCTGAGTCGCATGTATGATTCGCGAGAAGGCTAGCCATATTATGTTAACCGCGTTGCATGATCGATTCGCGAGCGGGGCAGATAGATGCATCTATGGTTCGAGCCGGTCGACCCCTCGGCAGTGCACAATTTATAATTGTTGGTCCGCGTCATTCGACCCTCGGCATTGCTTGCGCATGATATTTGCTACGTAGTTTCTATGATATTTGCCTGATTACTAGCCTGAAATGTTAAATTGTGAATTGAAATGACAAAGATTTAAAGTTATTAAAAAGACTTTTGGAAGAAGTTGTTCCTTCCATTGATTTATTATTATTTGATTAAATCACCATGTTGATTAATTGTGAATATGACGAAGATATAAAGTGTTAAATGTGAACGAAATTGAAGGATGTTTAAATCCTGTTTTATAAACTGCCTATGATAAAAACCATACTTAGTGTCACTCTTAAATATTTTAAATGGACCTTTAGAAAGTGTCTAAATTGACTTCTCGTCACTACCTCTCTGAGGTTAGGCAGACGACTTACTGAGTACACGTTATTTTTGTACTCATACTACACTTGCTGTGCATTTTATTGCACAGGTACTTACATAGTAAATGTGGAGGATTCGGAGACTCAGGCGAGCTGCATCTTCTGGAGGCGATCCGCAGCTGACATAGTCACCTTCATACTGTATCTATTTCATTTTAAATTTCCTTTTCCAGTTGTGTTTCGGAAGGGCTTTATAATATTTGTAAAATTCTTAGAAGTTGCTCATGTACTTGTGACACCGGGTTCTGGGATATGTACTGGGATAATTGTTTAAGTGAAATCTTTAGATCACTATTTTTAAATAACAGAATTTTAGTTGCTGTCGTATTTAATTTACGAAAATTTACTTATTTGATTATGAAATGCAAGAAAAGGTAACGGTTTTCGAAAATGTAAAAACATAAATGTATTTCAACTAATTAAGGATTTGGTTTGCCTGACAGTGGTGTCCGGAGCCATCACTACCTATGGATTTTGGGTCGTGACAACATGGTATTAGAGTGCTAGGTTCCCGTAGGTCTCACGAGTCATGTGCAAGTCTAGTAGAGTCTTGCGGATCGGTATAGAGACGTCTGTACTTATGTTCGAGAGGATACAGGGTTGTTAGGAGTACTTCCCTTCTTGATTCTTCATCGTGCGAGTTGATTCCTTTGAGGTTTGTGCCTATGTTCATTCCTACTCAATCTTACGCGTCGTGAAGCGCTTGCTATGGATCAGGAATTTGAGGAATGGGAATGGTGCTATGAATGTAATCCGAGATGCTTCCATGTGTAATGGTCGTGGTTGTTATTATGGCCCTGTGAAAGGGTAATTGTTTCAGCTCAATAGTTATGTTTCTGGGAGTCTTAAGGCTGTGCTCAGGTAGTGATGATGGTTGCAACTGATCGTCGCACGGTGTCGATATGATGATAGAACGTTTGCCCGTATGTTGGGGAAGACTAATGGTTTGAACGGAGGTCTCCTCAGAGTGTGATTTCGAGATTTTAGTGCTTTTGTGCCGGCAGAGGAATGGCATTTTGGGTTATGAATGGTCCGGTTGGGAATTATAAAGTAGTAAGACTTGGTGTCTTCAAGTGAGATGGGGTATGCACATGTGACGTATAGTCGTCGTCGTTGATCGAATGGAATGTGTTAGGTTTGTTGGTGGTATGGTTTCTTTGGTTGCGCGGGGTTAGAGTATTGAGGAGAAGTATTGAGGAATGCGGTTGGCAAGGAATGATCCTGGAATGAGGCTAGGCGGTGGTTCCATTTCTAAGGGGCCAGGTGTAAGAAGCGGAAGTCGAGAAAACGCAAAGTGGGGGAGCGGCAGCACAACTTGGAATTTGAAGATATTTGTCGCGCATTATGGGTGTCCATGAGGAGCGGATGGACTAGTAAGTTGGTAAATGAAGCAGGGCATATGATGGGGTATTGAAGTCGTAGAGAGCGTGCATTCAGCATCGTGGGGAGGTGTCCGCAAGTGATTTCCACAGGTGGGTTGTCTTTTGGG
Organism: Nicotiana knightiana; assembly: GCA_005239525.1. Taxonomy (NCBI): domain Eukaryota; kingdom Viridiplantae; phylum Streptophyta; class Magnoliopsida; order Solanales; family Solanaceae; genus Nicotiana; species Nicotiana knightiana. The sequence goes on along the minus strand of ML371556.1, from coordinate 6,728 downwards.
GATAGGTTAGCAATGGTGGGGTTGGCAGGTTCTGTGAGGGGTCCTAGTGGTTAGTCGGTAAGATTTAGAATGTGTGAATGATGCTAGAGAATTTGAGTGTTTAGGGAGTGCTATCAAGGGAATTTGGAAGATTCGGACGCATTGGCTGAGCAAGATCGTGTTATCAGAGAAGGAAGGATCTCAGCAGGGTCTAGAGTGGTGCAAAGAGTAGCTTCGGGATAAGTTGGGGAGTCCCACCATCTGCAGTTGGGTTGTAGGATTGTCTTCGCATGGGGTTGAGGATTGTCGGCGTATAGGCAAGTTATTTCAGCTAAGGAAAAAGGATAAAAATGGTAATTGTGCGTGGGATTTGATAAATATGTACAAAAGTTGGCCCTGTCAGGTCAGGGTTAGGCTTTGGATGATTCATAATTTATGCTTAAGGCATGGGCTAGTTGTAAGGATAGTGAATCAGTCACGTGTTTCATTGAAAAAGGTGTTCCTGTGCTAGGAGAGCTTTGGGGGTTGATTGTATTCGGGGCCAGTCAGAGTGGGTGACTCTCAATAGCGGTCCTAATGAGTTCAAAAGTTAAGAATGCGACAATTAAATATTTCAGGCAGCAATATGGTCAAGAATCGAGCTTTTGCAGAATAATTTCTGAGAAAGAGGAGGATGGTTGGAATGTTCTATGATATGTTTCAGCATGCATGATAATATTGGAGGAGTGAGAGAAATAGACTCCGGATTGAAGAAAATATTATCAGAAGGTTATGAGACGGGTTGCAGGATTTGGGCAGCATGGTCTCGTGAATCAAAGTCACTCGGGATGAGTGAGGGTGGAGTTTACTATGGGTTGAAGGAAGTTGTTATTGTTCCCGAGGCAATTAATGATGATTAAAAGAAGATATATTGATTAGACATGGTTGAAATGGCACATTTGCGGCAGTGATTGGTTCCTTTGATGTGATTTAGTTAGGCATGTGGTTTGTGCCGGTGTGTTCGGGGCTCGTCGACCGTTGTAACAGATTTTATGTGGAAGCATTTGAGTGCTATGACCTTTCAGGTATAGGCGGACCCCAGAAGGGTTATGGTGGTATAACTACTAGGATTTGCATGATTTGGGTGATAATGGGAATTCACTCCTGTGTTGAGATGGTAATCTTGAACTGAGTCAAGTAAAAAGTTTCTATATGATGAAGTGTTCACCCTATTAGTGGTTCGAAAGTTATGATGGAATTATTGCGCTACCTCATGTTGGTATGTTAAGTGCGGGAAGCAGTATGTAACTGGGAGTAAGAATCAATATTTAGGTCCGATGTTTATGAGGATGTCATAAGCTCGGAAGAGCAAGACAAGTGGTTTGAGAGTTCAGAGTAAGCTGGTGTTATCTTCAGTGTCACTTGAGATTGATATTCGGTGAAAGAGGCTTTGTACCCTGGTTATGGGTTCTTGATGTGTTTTGCGGCCTTAGCGTGGTTGGTGTTATGGATGTGCGGACTTGTTGCCTTGTGTGGAAGGTCGTGAAAGCATGACCGCGAAAAGATTGTATAAAGTGTGACATGTAGTCACTTGATGGATTTCAGATTTGGACTGAGTATAAGGAAGTGCAATATTGCTTAATTGAGAATTTACGCCTGGAGGGCGTTCAGTTTAGTTGATTATGGATTATGGGGTGTTAGTCCAGGTGATGATGGTTGTTCGCGTGTATTGTGAGAAAAGTGGGTTAATGTGGACCCAAGTAAAAGCTAATAGCTAAGTTTGGTGCGAGCGAGGTGGCTTGATGTTTGTGGGTGGATTTAAATATGATTATGGGCTCCATATGAGCCAGGCATGTTCCTTTCAGTAGAGCGCTTTTCATGGAAAGGTATTAGAACAACGGGTNTGGATGGATTTAAATATGATTATGGGCTCCGTGTGAGCCAGGCATGTTCCTTTCAGTAGAGCGCTTTTCATGGAAAGGTATTAGAACAACGGGTGTTGTTACGTCTTCCCTCAGTTGTGCTTGAGTTTTGTAGCCTATGGCTTTATCAGTCTCCCCAGGATGGTATTATGCACTTAGCGTGCTTATGATCAATATTCAGTAAATTGTAATAGTGAGCAAATCAGCTCCGTATATATATATATATATATATATATATATATATATATATATATATATATATATATATATATATATATATATATATATATATATATCTTCTATGTAAATTTTATGTATGGATCGGGTGGCACGTCGCCACGGGTATATTATTTGGATCGGGTTGCACGCCACAACATTGTGATGATGAGAAGGGTTAACATGTATTTACTTTCTTGTGATTTATCTCCTATTTTCTGGTAATAATTCATATTAGTTGCGTGAGCTGAGTAGTTCCGCCCTGAGTCATTTCTTATTATCATGTTCGAGTTATGGCCTATTGGGCGATGCGGTATCATGTGAGGCTGTTAGCCATGTTTGGGGTGATTTAATGTCTGAGCAGTTCATACTGGGTGAGACGAAATTATCGGACCAGGGATCAGTATGATAAGGTTATGTTAAGTGTATATTAAAGAACAAATACCATCATTCAGGTTCATAACGGAAGTGACGATTCTAGTAAAGATGAGGTATTCAAGGATTTGTTAACTCTGCAGTTGAGTGTGAATTTCTGCGCATTCCCTCCGTTGTGGTTGTATCGCCAGCATTATAGATGGATGTCTGTATAATTGTTATGAGGTGCATCAGGAGCATAAGATTTGTGGACCTTGGCTAATAAGGTTCAGGGAGCGTCGTTGTGGTCAGCCGATGAGTTATACGGTGCATGGTGCCGATTCAGCAAGGGTATGCAGTTATGATCTGGTATATCGTGTGCTAGTTGATGCAGTGCCTATATATATTGAAACTAGGCCTGGCTAGAGTGGTGTTTGAATGAATTCTGAGCTTATTATATGGATAAAGAAGAAATCTCTAGATTTGATCAAGCTATTGTGCTCGACTGGGTTGTGGTAGTACGGGCAGGTGCTCGAGATGTGAAATAGTGATTTCAGGTAACTCTAGAGCAGTTAATAAAACGTTCGAGGACGAACGTCGGTTTAAGTGGGGGAGAATGTAATGACCCGACCTGTCATTTTGAGCTCTAGCGTATCGTTCAGCGGTTTGAAGTCGTGAGCAGCTCCGTTTTAGGTATTATGACCCGTGGGCGTGGTCAGAATTGAATTCCAGGAAGTTTAGAATTTATTTGGAAAGAAAAATTCTCATTTCAGAAGCCTTAAGTTGGAGAAATCAACTAAGATTGGAATTTTGAGTAAACGATCTCCGAATTAGGATTTGAGGGTTCCAGCAGATTCGTATGATGATTTCGGACTTGGGTGTATGTCCGGACCAGGTTTTGGATAACCTGGGAGCGTTTCGGCGTATATTGTGGAAGTTAGCATTTATAGAAGGATTTCATGAATTTGGGGTTGAAGTGCATATCAGTGAGGTTGATGTCCGTTTGGGATTCCGGGTCTGGGAATAGCTCCGTATGGTATTTCTAGAATTGGGAGCGCGACCGGAAGTGAATTTGGATATCCGTAGGTCATTTTGGAGCCAGTTGGCTAAAGATAGAAATTTGAAGGTTTTTGGGAAATCCGACCGGAAGTGGATGTTTTGATATCGAGATCGGAATACGATTCCGAAGGTTGGAGCAGGTCCGTAATTTTGAATATGACTTTTGTGCAAAATTTGAGGTCAATCAGACGTGATTTGATAGGTTTCGGCATCAGATGTAGAAGTTTGAAATTCTAAGTTCTTAAAGAATCAGATTTGAGTGCGATTCGTGATTTCGGCGTTGTTTGATGTGATTTGAGGACTCGAGAAAGTCTGTGTCATGTTTTGGGGAAAGATGGTATAATTGGACGGGGTCCCGGGGACCTCGGGTGGATTCCGGGTGGTTAACGGATCAAAGTTGAAGTTGGAAAAGGGCTGAAGCTGCTGTCATCTGGTGTAACCACACCTGCAAGCCTTTGACCTCAGGTGCGGAGCCGCAGGTGCGAGAGTGGGCAGACTTGGTTGGGAACTGCAGGTGCGATGGATATTCTATACATGCGATGCCGCAGGTGAGGGCAGTGGGGGCGCAAGTGCGATTTGGCTGGAGTTGAGTGAAACCGCAGGTGCGGGAGATTTGGTCGCACCTGGGGGATCGCAGGTGCGGAGGAAGGACCGCAGGTGCGGAAATCGACCGGGGCAGAATGTTTTAAAATGACAATTTGGGGTTCATTGTTTTCATTTTTCATGTTTTAGGCGATTTTAGGAGAGCCTTTCAAGGGAGATTTCACCAAGCATCAAGAGGTAAGTTGTTTCTACTTGTTTCTAAGGTTAAATACAAGATTATATGCATGGATTAGGCATGTAAAATTGGTAGGAAATTGGGGTTTTTGGAAGAAAAACCTAGAAAATGTAACTTTGGATTTTTGCCGCGAATTGAGCATGAATATTTGAGTATATTCTATACTTGAGTTAGTAAGGCTATGGGTAGAACGTACATTCAAGAAATTTAGGATTCCGAGCACGTGGGCCCGAGGACATTTTGTTCATTTCAATGAGCAGGGTTGGGAAAATATATAATATGAATTCGTTGTGAGTATTAGGATGAATTTTCATTGCTTTGTGATTTATGTGGTAGTTTCGGAGCGTTATGCGTCCTTTGGAGTCATCGGAAGGGCTTGGAAGCCGGTGTTGGAATTTCGAAGCGAGGTAAGTCTCCTTTCTAACTTTGTGAGGGGGATTCGTCCCCCTAGGTGAATTAACGCACTACACGCTATTATCTTCGGGGGCTACATACGCACGAGGTGAGGGGAGTCCGTGCGTAGCTACTATTATGCTATGTTCGGGTAGCCTAGGACCCACTAGCATACTTTATGTGTGTACCTGTAACCCTGCCTGTCATATTAATTGCTGATATGACTGAAACGTAATCGAATGTTTAAAAGAAAGCTAGAGTTCATATTGTTAAATCCTTCTAAAAAGAGAATTGTTTCCCCTGTGAATATATGTGTACCTGGACTGGATTGTATCATGGAGTATCACTACATTTGACAAATGAGTTTCAAAAACAAAGATTTCAAAACCTATATTTCATGTTTCTTTTAATAAAGATTTTACCATTTTCCTGAGAAAAATGATTTCTTGATAAAATATGAGTTTATTGTGTGGATATGTTTAACTTTGGGTGCCTGAGTCGCTTGAGTGATTCGCGAGCAGGAAGACCCTGTATTTGTGTATGTATTCATATGAGCACCTGAGTCGCATGTATGATTCGCGAGCAGGCTAGCCGTATTATGTTAACCGCGTCGCATGATCGATTCGCGAGCGGGGCAGATAGATGCATCTATGGTTCGAGCCGGTCGACCCCTCGGCAGTGCACAATTTAATATTGTTGGTCCGCGTCGTTTGACCCTCGGTATTGCTTGCGCATGATATTTGCTGCGTAGTTTCTATGATATTTGCCTGATTACTGGCCTGAAATGTTAAATTGTCAATTGAAATGACAAAGATTTAAAGTTATTAAAAAGACTTTTGGAAGAAGTTGTTCCTTCCATTGATTTATTATTATTTGATTAAATCACCATGTTGATTAATTGTGAATATGACGAAGATATAAAGTGTTAAATGTGAACAAAATTGAGGGATGTTTAAATCCTATTTTATAAACTGCCTATGAAAAAAACCATGCTTAGTGTCACTCTTAAATATTTTAAATGGATCTAAATTGAACTCTCGTCACTACCTCTCTGAGGTTAGGCGGATTACTTACTGAGTACACGTTGTTTTTGTACTCATACTACACTTGCTGTGCATTTTATTGCACAGGTACTTACATAGTAAATGTGGAGGATTCGGAGACTCAGGCGAGCTGCATCTTCCGGAGGCAATCCGCAGCTTACAGAGTCACCTTCATACTGTATCTATTTCATTTTAAATTTCCTTTTCCAGTTGTGTTTCGGACAGGCTTTGTTATATTTGTAAAATTCTTAGAAGTTGCTCATGTACTTGTGACACCGGCTTTTGGGATATGTATTGGGATAATTGTTTAAGTGAAATCTTTAGATCACTGTTTTTAAATAACAGAATTTTATTTGATGTCATATTTAATTTACGAAAATTTACTTATTTGATTATGAAATGCAAGAAAAGGTAACGGTTTTCGAAAATGTAAAAACATGAATGTATTTCAACTAATTAAGGATTTGGCTTGCCTGACAGTGGTGTACGGCGCCATCACGACCTATGGATTTTGGGTCGTGACACATAAGAACCGATAATTTAATCTTCCGTGTATAGGATAAACTCTATACACTAAATCATCTACTATATAAGCAACAGACACAAAAACCAATACACGATCTATTTAAAATAAAACTTGATTGAATTGAATAAGTAAATAAATAATTGTTCCATAATGAATACTATAACAATACGCATGGCTTATAGTGTATCCTAACACATACATTTCTATCAAGGGTCATATCCTCGCACTACTAAAAATCTAGAAAAAAGCAACCTCGAAAAGCGACCAAAATTGGTCGCTAAACAGTGCAAAAGCGACCAAAAGGCATCCAAAACGGCTTGGTCGCTTTTTCGTTGGTCCCTTTAATTTAGGGACCAAAGTTGGTCGCTAATTAGCAACCAACTTTGGTCTCTAAGGTAAAAGTACCAAATATTCCAGTATAAAAAAAAGCGACCAACTTTGGTCGCTATAGTATTTTAATAATATAAATTTAGCGACCA
>ML371554.1:561-14811 GCA_005239525.1 Nicotiana knightiana | reverse complement strand
GGCGACGGTAGCAACCATATCTACGGTCGCCAGACTTTTTCGGTCATTGATGGGAGAAGGAAGTTGGGTGGAGAAATGTACCACAACATTGAACTAGTTAACGCCATTGATAAGGAAAAATGGTGGGACAGTAAGATCGAGAGCATCTTGAACTGGAAAGGATACGAGACATGCAAAGGGCTCGGTAAAAATCTCCAGGGAATAATAAAGCCAATAACACTCAAGAAACACGGTACCACTTTAGGGATGGGGTATGAGTACACTTGGAAGGAATTCAAGGGCTGGTCGCCACCATGGCGCAATCCTTACTACTTATTGGAGCAGCCAATACCTCACCTGGAGCAAACTTTCCAGCAAGGTGATATCATCTTTGGTACGGATGAAGAGGAAGCGTTAGCGGCAATGAGGGATTTATTTCGGGACGATGAGGACATGGACTGCTGTGTCATTCTTGAAGAGGAGGGGGAGGAAGGCCCTTCCATACAGGTCGTGAGCAGAGGATCATATCTCAAGAATTGGTCTTTCAGGATGACCAAAGCCCGTCGAGCCTCGGGGTACCAAGGCTAACAAAACAAGCATTTATTTATAACTTATTTATTTAAAAAAATTTCTTCCTTTTCGCATTTTTAATTTCTTCAAGAAAGAGCTCCTATGTTCAAACGATTATTCAATATATCAAAGCATTTGCAGTTTCTCTATAAATCGTATATTTACTTGCTACTGTTTTCCTCCCCATTACTTTATTTACACAGCATTACTATTACTTATCTTGATGAACCGACGACTGTGACATGCAATGAGGCAACGCAACAAACAAATTCTGATTCAGACGAGGATGATATACCTGAGGATATTGTTAAAGAGGTCGAGAACTTTGAGAATAGACCTAAGTTTAACTTGGACGAGACTGAGGTTGTCAACCTGGGAAATGCAGAGAACGTCAAAGAAACACGCATCAACGTTCATCTGTCGCCATTAGAAAAGGAGGAATATACAGAGTTTTTAAGAGAATATAAAGACATATTCGCATGGTCGTATGATGACATGACTGGCCTCAGTACATCTATTGTGGCCCACAAGTTGCCAACCGATCCGACATGCCCATCAGTTAAGCAAAAGCTCAGGAAGTTCGAACCAAACATGAGCTTGAAAATCAAAGAAGAGGTCACCAAGCAGATCAACGCCAGGGTTCTCTGGGTGGTTGAATACCCGACATGGTTAGCCCACATCGTGCCTGTGCCAAAGAAAGATGGGAAGGTTAGATTCTGTGTCGGCTATCAGGATCTCAACCGGGCCAGTCCGAAGGACAACTTCCCCTTGCCAAATATACACATCCTAATTGACAATTGCGCCAAACATGAGCTGCAGTCCTTTATAGATTATTTCGCTGGCTACTATCAAATTTGGATGGATGAGGAAGATGTTGAGAAAACGGCATTCATTACGCCGTGGGGAGTGTATTGCTACAAGATGATGCCACGGTATGAAGAATGCAGGGGCCACCTACATGAGGGCCATGACTACTATATTCCATGATATGATTCACAAGGAGATAGAGGTATATGTGGACGACGTCATCATCAAACAAAAGAAATCCACTTACCATATGGAAGATCTAAGGAAGTTCTTCAACAGGTTAAGGAAGTACAATTTGAAACTTAACTCTGCAAAGTGTGCATTCGAGGTTCCCGCTGGCAAGTTTCTGGGGTTAATTATCAGTCGCCGAGGAATAGAACTGGATCCATCAAAGGTCAAAGCCATCCCAGAATTATCGCCGCCAAAGAACAAGAAGGATGTTATGAGTTTCCTAGGGAGGCTCAATTACATCGGCCGGTTCATAGCCCAGTCTACCGTCATTTGTGAACCAATTTTTAAGATGCTGAGAAAGGATGCTGCAACCAAATGGACCGAGGATTGTCAAAAGGCCTTCAATAGAATCAAGGAGTACCTCTCAACACCACCAGTCCTGGTACCACTCGAGCCAGGTAGATCTCTGTTACTTTACCTCGCTGTGTTAGATGGAGCTTTCGGTTGCGTTCTTGGGCAACATGACGAAACATGAAGGAAAGAGCAGGCCATTTACTATCTTAGCAAGAAATTCACTCCATATGAAGCCCGGTACTCTTTATTGGAATGCATTTGATGTGCTCTGACTTGGGTCGCACCAAAGTTGAGGCACTATTTCTGTGCATATACAACGTACCTCATATCAAGTATGGATCCGTTGAAATACATCTTTCAGAAGCACATGCCCACTGGCAAACTGACCAAATGGCAAATCCTGTTAAGTGAGTTCGACATTATTTACGTGACTCAGAAGGCGGTCAAGGGACAAGCATTAGCAGATCATCTCGCTGAAAATCCTGTGGACGGGGAATACGAACCATTAAAAACGTATTTCCCTGATGAAGAAGTGTCATTCGTAGGAGAGGACATTGCAGAATTCTGCGATGGTTGGAGGTTTTTCTCTGATGGAGCTGCAAACTTCAAAGGCGTAGGTATTGGGGAAGTCTTAATATCAGAAACCGATCAGCACTATCCAGTATCCGCCAAGCTCATGTTCCCCTACACCAACAACATGGCTGAATATGAAGCCTGCATCTTGGGACTCAACTTGGCCATCGACATGAATGTTTAGGAGTAATTAGTGATTGGTGATTCAGACCTATTGATACACAAAGTACAAGGATAATGGGCGACCAAGAATTCCAAGATACTGCCATATATACATCGTGTACAGGATTTGAGAAAGAGGTTCACAAAGATAGAGTTCCGGCACGTCCCCAGAACCCAGAATGAGTGCGCCGATGCATTGGCTACCTTGTCATATATGATCCAGCATCCAGACAAGAATTTCATCAATCCCATCCCAGTGGGGATCCACAATCAGCCGGCCTACTGCGCTCATGTTGAAGAAGAAGCAGACGGAAAGCCTTGGTTTCATGATATCAAGGAGTACTTGGAAAAGGGAGAATATCCAAAACTTGCAAACGCTACTCAGAAACGCACACTTCGAAGGTTGTCAAACAATTTCTTTCACAGCGGAGGGATCCTGTATAGGAGGACTCCTGATTTGGGTTTACTAAGGTGTGTCGAAGCAAAATAAGCAACAAAATTATTGGAGGAGATACATGTTGGTACATGCGGTCCTCATATGAACGGGTTCGTTCTAGCAAAGAAGATACTTAGGGTCGGTTATTTTTGGATGACCATGGAAACGGATTGCATCCAGTATGTACGGAAATGCCACCATTATCAGATACATGGGGATATGATAAAGGTACCTCCCAGTGAGCATAATGCAACAAGTTCGCCATGGTCGTTTGTCGCTTGGGGCATGGATGTTATTGAACCAATCGAGCCTGCCGCCTCCAACGGACACAGGTTTATTCTAGTTGCCATTGATTATTTCACTAAATAGGTCGAAGCAGGATCCTACAGAGCAGTCACCAAGAAGGTTGTAGCCGATTTCATCCGCGACCGCATTGTTTTTCGGTTCGGAGTTCCAGAGTCAATCATCACCGACAATGGTTACAATCTAAACAGTGACTTGATGAAAGACATGTGTGAATTCTTCAAGATCAAACACAAGAATTCCACAGCATACAGACCTCAGATGAGCGAAGTCGTTGAGGTTGCCAACAAGAACATCAAGAAGGTATGGAGAAAGATGATAGAAAAGCACAAGCAATGGCATGAGAAGGTGTCATTCGCCTTAATAGGATACCGCACCACGGTCCGGACATCGACCGGAGAAACTCCTTACATGTTGGTTTATGGTACAGAAGCCGTCATTCTGGCCGAGGTTGAAATTCCATCTCTAAGAATTATACAAGAACTGAACTCAGCAACGCAGAATTGGTAAGAAGTCGTTATGAGCAATTGGCCCTCATAGATGGAAAAAGAATGAACACAGTTTGTCATGGTCAGTTATATCAAAACAGAATGACCAGAGCCTTCAACAAGAAAGTCAAACCAAGACGATTCACATTGGGGCAGCTGGTGTTAAAGAAGATCTTTCCGCATCAAGACGAAGCCAAAGGGAAGTTCTCTCCCGACTGGCAGGGTCCTTACATGGTTCACAGAGTGCTGACTGGAGGAGCACTTATACTTGCATAAATGGATGGAGAAATTTGGCCAAAACCGATCAACTCAGATGCAGTCAAGCGCTACTATGCGTAACTCTTTATGCTTTTCTCAAATGATGTAAATTGAACTATGCTTGACCTGATTCCCATTTAAGAGGGGATACGTAGGCAGCCCTATGGATTCGGTCACATTTTAATAAAAATTTCATTTCCCCCACGAATGGAAACTGGGGCAGAATTTTGAGGAGGACCCTCAAAATTCCATAGCAAAAGAGGTTGCAATGTCTTGAACCGTGTCGTGGTTGTCGGTTCATCCAAAGAAATCACTTTAAATTATATGTTATATTTTTATAAAACCATGCATATTTGCTTCTCAAAACAGCTTGTTTAGCAACGCTACCCCTGTGATATGAACAACGAAGTCCTCTTTATCAAGCAGACAGGACGAGCCGAGCCAGTGGGGATGCGAACTAACCCTCCCCTTCAATAACTCACAATTTTTCTTTGGATGCAGGAACAAAGACGGCAAAAGCCCATAACACATTACTATCTTCGCAAGATGCATATTTCTTAAGGACACGCTCTCAAACTCATCGCACATGTCGGCGCTTACTATCATCACAAACAACTCTTATTCACCACAATCACATCACCGCAGTTTATCATCAGCTAAGAACTCTTAATGTCGTTTATTTTCCATACTGCATAAGGCTACCATTCTGCCTTCCGAGGTTCCACGCTACCTCCCATGCATTTTATTTTTTGCATTGCATAAGGCTACTATTCTGCCTTCCGAGGTTCTACGCTACCTCCCCTGCATTTTATTTACTGCATTGCATAAGGCTACCATTCTGCCTTCCGAGGTTCCACGCTACCTCCCATGCATTTTATTTTTTGCATTGCATAAGGCTACTATTCTGCCTTCCGAGGTTCTACGCTACCTCCCCTGCATTTTATTTACTGCATTGCATAAGGCTACCATTCTGCCCTCCGAGGTTCTACGCTACCTACCCTGCATTTTATTTCCTACATTGCATAAGGCTACCCTTCTGCCTTCTGAGGTTCTACGCTACCTCCCCTGCATTTTTATTTCTTGCACTGCATAAGGCAGCCATTCTCCGTTCTGAGGTTCCACGCTACCTCCCCTGCATTTTACTTCATGGCATAAAGCTCCTATTTACCTCTTCAAAGCAACCACCTTTCGTGACGTTATTTATTTATGCTTCTCTCGGGCTAAGCTTTGCCCCTCTTTTCTTTGGCAAATCGCAAGACTAAACTCTATCTTGTTAGCATAATACCACTGCATTCTTCATGGGATGAAATATCACCAACTTGTCCAAAGGCGTCATCGTTCGGAGGCACCATCTTCATGGCCCGAGAACATCATTTCATGGCCTGAGGATCTCTTTTATTTAACTTCCATATCATTATTCAAAGGCATCATGGTTCGGAGGCACCATCCTCATGGCTCGAGAACGTCATTTCATAGCCTGCGAATCCCGCACCAAGCGATTCATGGCCCAGGACATCATGGTCTAAGGACAATCATCCTCAATTGTCCCAAGACAGCATTCATAGTCCAACGGGAACTTGCATTATGTTTATATTATGCACGATATGTGCTTGTTATTTATTTGCAGGTAATCCGGCTGGAACAGCCAACTAGTCAGGAGCGGACCGCTCCAGTTCTCCGATACAACCTCGTAAGACCTTCCTACTTTACCTTACCTCGCACCTTGCGTCCGTTCTTGTGAAACATCACCGATATATTTCGCCGATGATTCCGGAACTACATACGGCCTGATTCCTGTAAAACTAGGGATATATAGGCAGCTCAGAAGCCAGGGTGCGGCCTAATTCTCTCCCACGGTTTCCTCTAGGTCAAAATTGGCCATCATATCTTTACCCGACAACTCTTTCATCCTTCTCGGGTAAAGAGGGGCAGCTGTTGATACCCAATTTTTCCTCAAATTATTTTCAAACTTGCATATAAGCCCTCAAAATTACTCTTTGTCATAATGAGTGTTTTTCCCTATTTTTCCATATTTTTATTAAATTATTTTCCTGTTTTTTTTAATATTTCATATTTAAATAATTCATAAATTATGCTAGAAATAATTTTAAAATACTTCCCTGATCAGTATGTTATTTATAATCAATTTTTTATCTAGTGAAACTCAATTATTTCTCCCCGGTCTCATTTTCGAGACTCTTCCTCTCTCTTCGTATCTTCATCTCTCTCTATCTCTCTGCTAATCTCTAGAAGCCTCCTTGTCTTCTCCCCTCCGATGGAGTCTGTTCACCTTCTCTGACCTGTTTCCTCACCGAAATTTATGGCTCTTCATTATCTCCTGGTAATCTACCCGCCTCTCAACCACTCAGTGACATCCTAGGCTCCTCAGATAAACCTGGAGCGGTTCACTCACCTCCCTTTAGGTCTCTTGCCATTTTCGGCCAACCCCCCGGCCGTTTGAGTAAGTTTGTAATCTCTCCGGCTGAATCTACGTCGTTCATGAGGTTTGCCCTCTTTTCTGGGATCCACGAAACCCTAGTCCTCTGTATTTTTTGGGTTTTTCTTTAAGATTCATTCTACATTTACCATATTATAAAGTTTCTTTATATTTTTTCTCCGAAAAATCTCATTTTTTAACAGTTTCAAAACTAGGGTTTCACGACCCTGTTCTCAAACGGCTTTCCGTTTGATTTTTAGCTACCTATGCTATGTTGCGATTATCTCATGATTTTGTGTTATCTGAACTGTTATTGATGAAACCCTAGTGTTCTGGGTTGATATTTTTGACTATGTGTTCGTGTGTTCTTTGTGACTCTTGCTTCGATTCATTGTCATGACCTCTAATTTCTGTTGTTCTAATGGGTATCTCTTTGTGTTAATCAATAACTACTGTTTAAATGACTCTGACCCTTTACCTTACTGGCTGTTTACTTGTTGATTTGTACTGATCCTTTAGTGTAAAAATCCCATGCTTGTGATGTTTTCCTTAAATACATGATCTTGTGTATCCCTTCTGTAATTATGTACCAATTTTGAATTCCTTCCATGTTTATGTGATGCTTTCCTTAACTATTTAGGATTCCCTGTGATTATAATTGAATCCGAGATCCTCTTAATTGATTTTCAAACTGATATCCTATTTTTATTTTATAAATGTAATATTAGTTCAATTTTCCTTAATTACCCACTATGTATTTGGCTTTATTTGTGTACTATGTGATTTTCTTGTCCTAATTTGAGAGAATGGACTGATTTCGTTGCCTTATTTCACCTTGACTATACCGTTTGAACTAGACTCCTTAATTAAAGGAGACCAGTTGTCTTAATTGGTATTGATTGATCGTTATTTCCATAATTTGCCTATGCACTACTCGTTTTCAAAACTATATAAAGACCATGTCTTCTTTCTTTATACACATATAGAGAGACTGATTTTGAGAGCACAAACACACATACATTGCTCTGAATTTTTATGTGCTTTCATACCTCTTCTTGCTCTTCGCATCTATTATTGACTACTCAGTCAGCTGAAAGCCAAGGCTGAGTAATCCCCACTGCTCTTGTGCTTCTTCATACTGCTTGTTCTCTCTCATTCTGCACACTATTGTTCTCTGCTGCTCTCTTTGCTCTGCATACTGCTGTTGCTGTGCTATCTCTTACACTTTGTGGTTCTCTATTCTCTGACTGGTATGTTTTCTGATTTAGCTTTATAGCACCTATACACAATATGCTCCAGTTCTTGTTTATTTACTTACTGTTCCTTATGTGTTTTATCCTATGGTTCTACTGTCTACCATGTAACTAGCTTAACCCCTATCATGTCTTCCCCTTTTGTTAAGTGTGAATATGTATCTTGTTTTCCATATGGTTCCCTGTAATTATGTAATTAGCATGCCCCCTTACTATTTTTCCTTTCCTTGAGTTGATATGTCTCCAGTTCATTCTGAGACTCTGGCATGCTTATGTGTTCATACATTGATGTTTCTTACCTTGACCTGATTGTTGTTACTTGTTCTCACCCTCTGCTTAACTTTAAACCTGCCTCTCCTGCTACTTGAATATTATGCAATCTCGATCCTATTAATCTATGCTATTATCTGACAACTATTTGGTAACTATGTGATATCTATAACTCTGCCTAACTCTAATGTTTAATGTTATTTGTCCCCAATCCCTCACCTCTTTTTTTGTTTGCTCTTTCATGAGTTCTTTTACCTGCTGACTGCAGTTGTATTGCTTCTCTCTTTGATAAACTGTTTTACCAAAATCCTTCATCATTTTCTGAAATCATCTTTTAAAACTGTTGTCTCAATTACTCTTTTCAAACTCAAACTCTTTTTTAAAATCCAAGAACTTCCCACTACTCTTAGATTCTAGGTTCTGCCCCATTCATGTGAGCACTGCCTTGGGGACCTCTGAGTACCCATTGAACTCTAACACACAAGGTTGACCTTCTACACTGCACTTACTCATCCTTGGCTAGGGTACCTGGGTGTGAGCACTGTCCAGGATCTTCTGAGGTCCTTAGAGACTATGACACACTTGGGTTGAAAAGTCATGGCATATGGCAAATGGATTTGGTACTTTGGGCCTACTGTCAGGCTCTCTATAGTATAGTTTCTTGATTTTTCCTTCATTCAGTTGTGTAATTTATGCAATATTGGTCTATAATAATTATTTTTAAAATAACTTTGGGGCCGGATAGTGAAAAGGGTGGGGATTATGCATTCTTAGTATAGTTTTGGGTAGAAAACATGCTTTAGGATTTGTTGTTACCTCTGTGCGCAATAGAGATCCTGCTTAGGACATGCTTGCATTAGATATCATGTTTTGTACGTCTACTTATGTATGCATCTCATCATATCCATGTTCATCTAGGGATCCATGCTAGATATTAACTACTACTTCTTTAAAAAATTCTGTTCAAATAATTATAAATAACTATTTTAAAAACTGTCTCTGCATGCATAACTTACATACAGATATCCTGTTCTTAGGTGCATTATCATTATTTGCATTAGAAACCATGTATCTTGGGATCTACTTCCAGCATGTCTACATTTAAAGTTTATGCTAAGTACTCAATTGAACGCCTAGGCAAACCTTAGGCCTAATCCTTATTAAAACCAAAAATCAACTATTTTATGTATTGCCTGTATTACAGAATAAATGGTCTTCAAAACCAATCATTCTTTTTCTGAAAGTCATCCAACTTTGCTGCTTGTTGCCACTCTCAACTCATGCTTTGCCTAGCAACTGCTAGATTTTCAATAATCATTTACCCTCTTTCTGAAATATGTACAAATCACTCTGTTTATTTAAATCCCTGCTCTGCTTTCAAACAACTGGTTTCTAAAATTATTCACTCACTTCCCTTTTACTAAAAATTCATTAAAAATTGTTGACCCCTGCTCTGTTTATGAACTACTGGATTTCCAAAATCAGTCACTCCCTTCTGCAAATCACTCTGTTTATTTTTTAAAAATCCTGCTTTGCCTTAAAACTACTGAGTTTTCAAAATTATCCATTCACTTTGCTAAAACCCATTAAAACCTGTTGTTTTCACACTTAGAATTCCTGTTTAGGTTCTAAATCAGATACCTTTATTGTGTTTGAGACGTGCTATTTACGTGCCTTATTTGTGGAGGGATATATGAGCCGTATAACTGTTTATGTGTACCCCATATGTGCAAGTCCTAACTGTTTTTCTACTTGTCGTTTAGAATTTTATCCTTTAAGATCTAGGGGTTCAGCCTAGTACTCACCTTGTAGGATTAGTAGTCCTGAACACCCTCCAGAACTTATAGAATGGGACGGGCAATAGCACGCAATAAGCTTTCATGACCAACACACGCGTTTAAATACCTTAGCGGGGTGGGAAGGGTAGAATACGGATATGATGACGGGTGCGCTAATACCACGTCTAGCCCCTCTTTGAGGAGTGTCTATCGGGTATTGCATTGATGTGATCCGTATTACTTCAAACCTAGGATGGTTTTTCTCGAAATGTTTTACTTTATTGCTTTTCAAAACTTTATAAAATTTTCATACTTGTTTGAAATCCCCTGTTATATGAACCTTACTTGTTATTTGTTTACCGTCCAAATTCATAAAACTTCTTGGCTGGGAACCACAGTTGTGGATCTTGAGGGGTGCCTAACACCTTCCCCTTAGGATAACTTCAATCCCTTACCCAATCTCTGGTAATGCAAACTAGTTCATGAGTTATCTACTCTAGGTGACCTAACGCACCACAAAATCGTTAGGTGGAGACTCTTCCTTAATCCTCTTCCTTTAAGGAGTTTTCCAAAATGTCATAAACTCGATCTCTCAGCACCTGACCCGTGCGAGGAAAAAGGGGGCGCAACAATACCCCTTCAGTTGAGTCAATCCCAGTAGTGAGGGATTTCCCTGATGTATTTCCAGCAAATCTTCCGGGTATACCGCCCAATAGAGATATTGTTTTCGGCATTGATTTGTTGTCGGGAACTTAGCCCATTTCTATTCCTCCTTACCGTATGGCTCCTCCTGAGTTGAAGGCGTTGAAGGAGGAGTTTCTTGATAAGGGTTTCATCAGGCCCAGTGTATCACCTTGGGGTGCTCCAGTAGTATTTGTGAAGAAAAAGGATGTCTCTATGCGTATGTGTATTGATTATCGGCAGTTGAACAAGGTTACAGTGAAGAACAAGTATCCTTTGACTCGTATTGATGATTTATTCGACCAGTTACAAGGTTCCAGAGTATTCTCCAAGATTGACTTGCGATCTGGCTATCATCAGTTGAATATTTGGGAGTTGGACATCCCGAAGACTGCCTTCAGGACAAAATATGGTCACTACGAGTTTCTTGTCATGTCATTTGTGCAGGCAAATGG
Organism: Nicotiana knightiana; assembly: GCA_005239525.1. Taxonomy (NCBI): domain Eukaryota; kingdom Viridiplantae; phylum Streptophyta; class Magnoliopsida; order Solanales; family Solanaceae; genus Nicotiana; species Nicotiana knightiana. Next base: position 3,836 of record ML371554.1, on the reverse strand, counting down.
CCCAGCAGCTTTTATGCATTTGATGCACAGTGTGTTCTAGCCTTATCTTGATTCCTTCGTCATTGTGTTTATTGATGACATCCTGGTATATTCCTAATCACGGGAGGATCATGAGCAATACTTGAGGACCGTGCTTCAGACTTTGAGGGAGAAGAGATTGTATGCAAAATTCTCTAAGTGTGAATTCTGGCTTGATTCAGTGGCGTTCGTGGGCCACATAGTGTCTTGTGATGGGATCAAGGTAGATCCAAAGAAGGTGGAGGCGGTGCATTGTTGGCCTAGACCGTCATCAGCTACGGATATCCGCAGTTTCCTTGGTTTGGTAGGGTACTACCGTCGCTTTGTAGAGGGATTTTCATCTATTGCAGCACCTATGACCAAACTGACCCAGAAGGGTGCTCCGTTCAGGTGGACCGAGGAGTGTGAGGAGAGCTTTCAGAAGCTCAAGACAGCTTTGACTACAGCCCCAGTATTAGTGTTGCCTACAGGTTCGGGGTCTTACAATGTCTATTATGGTCCCTCGATGATTGGCCTTGGAGCAGTATTGATGCAGGAAGGTAGGGTGATTGACTATGCATCCAGGCGGTTGAAGATGCATGAGAAGGATTATCCGGTTCATGACCTCGAGTTAGCATCTATAGTTCACGCCTTGGAGATCTGGTTCGGGGTCTTACACTGATCATCGAAGTTTGCAGCACTTGTTCAGGCAGAAGGACCTTAATCTACGTCAGCGGAGGTGGTTGGAGCTACTTAAAGACTATAATATCACTATATTATACCACCCCGGGAAGGCCAATGTAGTGGTCGACGCCTTGAGTCGTCGGGCGAAGAGTTTGGGGAGCTTGGCATATCTTCCAGCAGCTGAGAGGCCTTTAGCCTTGGATGTTCAGTCTTTCGCCAGCCATTTCGTGAGGTTGGATATTTCAGAGCCTTGCGGGGTATTATCTTGCATGGTTGCTCGGTCTTCTCTTTATGACCGCATCAAAGAGCGTCAGTATGATGATCCCCACCTTCTGGTTCTTCAGGATAGAGTCCGGCGGGGTGATTCCAGGGATGTGACTATAGGTGATGATGGCGTGATGAGGATGCAAGGTTGGATTTGTGTGCCCAATGTGGATGGGCTTCGGGAGCTGATTTTTGAGGAGGCCCATAGCTCGCGGTACTCCATTCATCCGGGTGCCACGAAGATGTACCAGGACCTGAGACAACACTATTGGTGGAGGAGGATGAAAAAGGATATAGTTGGATTTATGGCCAAGTATCTCAACTGTCAGCAAGCCAAATATGAACATCAGAGACCAGGAGGATTACTTCAGATGTTAGAGATCCCCGAGTGGAAATGGGAGTGGATCACCATGGACTTTGTAGTTGGACTTCCACGGACTTTGAGTAAGTTCGATGTTATTTGGGTGATCATGGATTGGCTGACCAAGTCAGCTCATTTCATTCCGGTGCTGACCACTTATTCTTCAGAGAGATTGGTTGAGATCTATATTAGAGAGATCGTCCGCTTTCACGGAATTCCAGTATCTATCATCTCAGACAGAGGTACTCAGTTCACATCACGGTTCTGGAGAGTCGTACAACAGGAGTTGGGCACCAGGGTGGAGCTGAGCACAGCCTTCCACCCTCAGATGGACGGCCAGTCCAAGCGCACGATTTAGATTCTTGAGGATATGCTCCGCGCCTGTTTGATGGAGTTCGGAGGGTCATGGGACCAGTTCTTGCCACTCGCAGAGTTTTCCGACAACAACAGTTACCAGTCCATCTGTTACAACCCATATTCATGTATGTTGGGTCATTCCATAAGTTAATCGACGTAAACATGAGAAGAGATTATCTTTGAGATGATAATAAGTTAATCTTATTGATCTTAAATGATACAAGAGTGTATAAGAGTGATTAACACGTATTAGAAGTTAAACGAATCAAGGATGTTGTAACTCGTATTTTTGGGTAAACCTAGGGGTGCTTGATATTCTCAAGAAGTCGTGTTTTAAGGTATTTGAATCATATAATATTCGTATCATAGTCTTGAAGTCAAACGAGTTATGAAGCAAAAGTCGACAAGAGTTGTCGCAACTTAGGTTCATAGATTTACTTAAACATTAGGTCAAATGTTATTAAGACTTTATCCCAATATACTTGGAATTACAGGGTGATCTACCCACCAAATTGAATATTTATGAATCTATTTTCCAACGCATTAAACCTCTTATCAATACGACATTGGAGTAGAGATATATAGACATTTTTGCGAGACTGCAGAAGCTGCTAGGTGACAAGTAGGTGGGTCACCTACTTGGTTAAATGATAGCCCAAAAAGAGGCAATTTCGGGTCATCCAAAGAGCCCATTAAAAGTCTTATCTCCTGAAATATATCCCTCATTATATTTCACAAATAACCAGACCTAAACCCCTGCAAACTTCCTCCGAAAAGTTATCCACAAACCCTAATTGATTTTCCCTCTCTTTCAAGTTCAAATTGGGGGTAAACCCTAGAGTTTGAAGAACCAAGATAAGGGCTGAGTTATCCAGAAAGTAAGGTGAGTTTACTGATCTCTTTCATCCATTTTTTGTGCTGTAAATTCATGCTAATTCGTTTTATACTTGTAAGAACTCACGGGACGGTGATCGGAAGCCGTGAGTTCGAGTTATTCACTTGTAGCGGATTGTTTTGTGTTGCTGTTGGGCTGCGTGTTTTACTACTGTATTGTGGGGTTTTGGAGGAGTAAGGGTGTGCAGAAACACCATATAGATGTAGGGTTTTGGTATGGTCGTTCTTCGTAACATTTCCGGGTCGTTTGACATGACTACGGTGGTCGTCCTATGTATGAAGTTATTAGGTTGTGTGTGGACTGTTTTGGGAAGCTCAATTTGATTATTATTGATGTTGTTTGGGCTGTTTGGTAATTTTTTTGACTTGTGTGAAGTCATATATATAGGTTTTGTCCGTTTCATCGTAAAATAGGTTGTGGTCGATACACAATAGTTATGACGCTTAAATGATAACGATAGTGTCGTTTCTCTTATTGTAGACTAAGGAGTCATGACAATTGGATATCTTGAGATTGGGGTAGTATATACAAGGTATGTGAGGCTATCCCTTTCCTTCTTTTGCACGACTCCGATTGTACATAATACAATGAACGAGCTTCCAAAGATACTCTACTCTTAGAAGCTAGCAGTACTTGCATTGTTTCCCTTCTTATGGAACAATTGATGTTGAGGTTGCTCCTCTTATTCTTATGTTATCAATGTTGTTGGTACTTCCT
>ML371550.1:35314-83030 GCA_005239525.1 Nicotiana knightiana | reverse complement strand
ACAAGCCACTTCTTGGCCTTAGCATTTTTCTCCCACTTTCTCAAATCCTCAGTAGTGCAGTCAGCTCTAGTCTTTGGCACATCTACTCCTTTAGCAGTCTTCTTCATGGTGGCTAAAGGACCATTAGTGACTATGTCCCATAGTTCATAGTCTTCTCCAATTAAGTGATCCTTCATCATATTCTTCCACCAGGAGTAGTACTGGCCATTGAAGAGTGGAGGCCTAACAGTTGATTTTCCTTCCCAGTTCCTAGGTGGTGCACTCATCTTGATCTTTTCCTAAGGTGTTAGCCTTTTCAAGGATAACCCGCTCTGATACCAATTGATGTTTTATACGTCAATACCACACAAGAGAGGGGTGATTTCTGTGGTGTCTAATTTTTGAGTGAAGTGTCTATAGAAGAACCTGGTTCTTCTTGGTGTTCCAACTTCTACAGTTTGCGGAAAAGTAATTGCAGAATTTAAAGAACACAACAATTTTTACGTGGAAAACACCCGGCTCAAAAANGGAACTGGTTCTTCTAGCTGGTTCAAGTAGCTCCAGATTCGCACTCTCTAATTTGGCTCAAACTGCTTGCAAAATTTCTTCACGAATTTTGCTCTCAATTATTGATAAATTTCTACTTTTGTACGTCTATATACAATAAGAACAATCCGCAATTTATAGGAATTAGTAGATAAGGAATTAACTAGAATCCTAATGCAACTCTTCCTTGGTGGAAGAGTTCTAGTCAAACTCAACTCCTAAATCCTTCCTTATCTTAGATTCTATTCTTATTGAAAAGGAGTCCTTCTCCAATTTCGTTTATGCAATCTTTTCTATCAGAAGATATCTCAATTTTACCAGAATACATTGTGCATCTCATGTGCCTTTAACTCTGCTGGTCTATGTCACCTATGATGGACCTGGTTCATCTCGGAGTTCCTTTGTCAATCTTCAAAACTATTTCCTTTCTTGGGCCAACACGTTGTTTATTGTCCTAGGAGCAGGATTTCTAAGTGATAACATGAAGCATGGATGAGATGCTGAAACAGTAGACATAAAATCCTAGGAACATGATATTTAGTGCATGTTTGGCATGATTTGAATGAATATGCTGGTCCTAAAACATGGATTCTAATGCAGATAGAAACAATGTAAAGCTTAAAACATGATTTCTACCCGATGATGTTAACAGAACTATATGGCTACCCTCCCCACTTCACTAGTCATCCCCAATATCTGTTTACAAATAATTATTACAGACCAGCTGAGTAAATTACATAAATAGATAAAGGAAAAGAAGTTAATAGGGAGCCTGAAAAACAGGCCCAGATTCTCAGGACCTCAACTACCCAAATGTTTCATAGCGTTTCTTATATCCGGGTGTGTCAGAGTTTCCTAAGGACCTCAAGGGATTCCGGGCAGTGCTCACACCCAGATTTCATAACCATAATTGAGTAAGTGCAGTGTGGAAGGGCCAGCCCCAGTGCATCAGAGTTCGGAGGGATCTCATAGGAATCCCAAGGCAGTCATACACTGCAGGGGCAGAACCTAAGGACCTAAGAGTAGAGTGAGAGTTCTTGACATAGTTTTGAAAAGGTTTTAATAGGAAAGACAGTGTTTGGAAAAAGACTTAGTTGAAACAGTTTTATAAAATAGGAGAGTTGTTTAGCAGTAAATCAATTTTTGATAAGAATGGGACAATTAAAAAATAATAGACTAATCACAGCACAAACAGATTCAACACATTCAAATCACAGTCTTTCATACAGGGGTGATGAGAATTGGGGACACATAGAGCAGATAGTATACAGGAGCATAGAAGTTATTGTAGGGGGTTTATGGGGATTAGGGGATAGCTAATGGCATCAACACAGCATGAATTTCAGAATTAACACAGAATCAGACAACTTAGGATACAAATTGCTTTGCAAAGAAAGGTTCTTACTAGAAACCAGGTAAACACAAGATAAAGCAGAGTCACATTGGGACATGCTACAAGGGGGGTAATATATTCATAAGCATACTGATCCTAAGGGGAAGTGGGACGTAATATAATATGCTATATGAACAATGATGTAGACATGTCAATCACATGTTGAACAACAAAACCATAGATGGAAACAGATCAGAAACATGATAAATTGAAGCAGTAAAAGAAACATGTTGGTTTTGGGACTTGAATTGAAATCAGAACATACCAGTAAAGAGATAGTAAACACAAAGTGAAGGATAGGAGAGCACAATAATTAGCCTTGGCTTGCAGCCGGCTAATTCAGAACATTAGTAAGCAACAAAGAAAGAAAGAGAGCAGAAAAGCTTTGAGTATGAGAAAGAGTTTTTGAACTAATGTATTCGTGTCTTTTGTTTTGTGTAAGAGCAATGTATATATAGTTTGAAACTAGGTAGAGAATAAGGTAAAAATCAAAGTCATGCGGTGATTGGGGAATCAGAGTCAATCAGCATAAAATCAATGTAAGTACTCCCTTCAATTAAGGAGTTAATTTTGAACGGTAATAGACATGCAATAAATAAGGAAATATACCATATGACTAGAATATAACACAATAAGGAAATAATTTCAGCACAGTACCAGTACATGTAATTGAGAATAGGTTCAGAAAGGTCTAATTAAGGAAATAGCATGAGAATCAATTTGACAGCATAGTCGACCATAAAATAAGGCAAGAAATAAGCTAAGGTTGGAAAATCAGCAGGGAAATCATCATATCGGATTAGCGAAAGGTATCAATCACACGGAATCAAAGGTTCAAATAGGAAATAGTACTGACTAGAGGGAATCAACACGAATTGCGCAGAATAAACACATGATAAGCAAGGCAGAAGGCAAGAATTTAGAACCCTAATAGACATGGTAAAGTAAAGATCATATAAAATCAGGGATTCAAACTGGAATATAGTACTCATAAACATAAACCTATGAAAGTTAGCGAGGTAAGCACATAATAGGCAGAAATAGGCAAAATCAGGAACCCTAGTAAGTTAAACAGGGTGAAAATCACAAAATACTCAGATTAATCGAAGCAGATTCATGAGAATCAAACATGCAAACAAGTTTGAGATAACGAACATTGAAGATAAACTCAGAATCCAAACAAAGTGTCAGAAAGTTGGGGGTTTTAGCATAACTAGTTAGGGTTAAGGAAAACTTGACAAAATCAGTCGAAGCACATAAAAATCAGAGGATTAAACACTTAAAAATCAGAAAGCGTTTTGAAGAAAAGTATTTTCAGAAACCCTAGTTTTAGGAAGATGACAAGCCACTTCGAAAATCAGAAGATTTCATAATAAAACCAGTGAAAGTAAGTTAAGATCTAAGAAGTTTAAGTAAGGTTTCGAGAAAATAACATAGATATGAAGACATAGGCTTAGAAACCCATAGGTTTAAAGCGAAATAGGAAGATATTACTCAAAATCGATCAATGGCGGTTTGAAACAGGCAAGGACGGGCCAAAGGTGTAAGGGGACTGGCCCTATTCCCTCGAGGACCTTAGAGACGGAGGCACCAGCATAGGATAGGCCATTGGAGGTCTGGGGGTGGTGAGAAACTACCATGATCGACGACAGATGAGCGACGGTGAGAGAGAGTTAGGGTTAGGTCAGAGAGGATTTGAGAGAGAAGGGTAAGGGGTGACGGCGGAGTGAGGAGAGGGAAATGAGGGGTTTGGGAGGGTAGTCTTTAGGTTAATTAAGGGAAGGAGTGATCTGGGTCGTTGATCGAAAATGATCAACGGCTGGGATTCTATAAGATTTTGGTCGGGTTAGGTAGAGGGTTTGGGAATGGGTTATATTAGGCTGGTTTATAAGAGTTTTGGGCTAGATTAATTAGGCTATAATTGAAATAAAATAAGGCCCTTTGTTAAATACCCCAAATAAATTAATAAAAATAACTTGTAAAATAATTACTATTTATAAAAAAAGAATTTAATGCGTAGAAATGTTTTTAAAAATGGCTATTTAGTATTTAAAAATACAAAAGACTAATTTCTGGTAAAAATAATGCAAAAAATAGTATGCATGGTCTATATTAAATCAAGAAATGTTTTGAAATTATTTGTGATGCAATTTTGTAATTATTTATTAGAAATAAAATACTGGGCAAATTAATACAAAAATGCAGAAATTGTGGAAAAATACCAATTGATGCTAATGCATGATTTTGAAGATATATATGCAATTTAAAATATTTTTAGGAAAATTTGGGTATCAACAACTGCCCCTCTTTACCCAGAAAGGATGAAAGAGTTTGTCGGGTAAAGACATGATGGTCAATTTGACCGAACGAAACTGTTTGGAGATATTTAGGTCGCACCCTGGATTTTGAGCTGCCTACATATCCCTGGTATTACAGGGATCAGGCCGTATGTAGTTCCAGATCCATTGGCGAAGTATACCGGTGAAGTCATCACAATAACGGACGCAACATCTCGGGCTAGATGAATGAACGGTTCTACGGAACAGGTTAGGTTTGATATGGCTGGGAGAACTGGAGCGGGATCGCTCTTGAGGGGTAGCCGTCGCTTACTGGGTTACCTGCAAATACAAGCAATACGGGCGTATACTACGCATAAATTTAAACATGATGCAAGCTCCTGTTGCTATGAATGTTGTCTCCGGATGGTTAGGGATGACGTTCTCAGACCATGATGTCCTGGCCCATGAATTGTTTGATGAGAGATTCGTAGGCCATGAAATGATGTTCTCGGGCCATGAAGATGGTGCCTCTGAACTATGACGCCTGTGGATAATGATATGCAAAATTGAGAGAGATCCTCAGGCCATGGCATGGTGTCTTCCGGCTATGAGGATGGTGTCATTAGACTATGACGCCTTTGGACAGGTTGGCGATATTTCATCCTATGAAATGCAGTAATATGACTTCCACAAGGCAGAGCTTAGTCTTGGGAAATGGAGGGCAAAGCTTAGCCCGAAAGAGAAGCGAAGTAAATAATGCTTGAGAGACAGCGCTTAGTCTCATACAGAGATGTGGAAAGAAAAGATTAGCCTTATGCAGAATGATAGCAGAGATTAGCCTTATGCAAGAGAAGGCAGAGATTAGCCTTACGCAAACGGAGGTAGAGATTAGCCCTATGCAAATGGTAAGGCAGCGGTTAGCCTTATGCAAAATGCGGGACAACGCTTAGTCCCATGCAAGATGAAGGCAGAGCTTAGCCTTATGCAAATGAAGGCAGATATTAGCCTTATGCAAATGAAGGCAGAACTTAGATTTATGCAGAAGATTAAATAGAAAATGAAAGTAGAATTTCTTAGCTGGAAGTAGGCTTTGATATTGTGATTGTTGTGAGCATTGTGACTACAGAGCATTGTTTGTTCGTGCTGGTAGCAAATGTCCGCAAGTGCGATGGTTTCGAGGATTGTGATTTTGAACATGTTCGTTCTTTGTTCACATAATATCGTTTGACTGCATATGAATTAATTGGCTTTGGCCAAACTTCTCCGTCCATTTCTTCAAGTATGAGAGCTCCCCATGTCAATACTCGGTGAACCATATACGGACCTTGCCAGTTGGGAGAAAATTTCCCTTTGGCTTCATCTTGATGTGGAAAAATCTTCTTTAACACCAGCTGCCCCGGTGTGAACTGTCTTGGATTGACTCTCTTGTTGAAGGCTCTGGACATTCTATTCCGATACAGTTGACCATGACATATTGCATTCATCCTTTCCCCATCTATGAGGGCTAACTGCTCGTAGCGGCCTTTTATCCATTCTGCGTCGCTAAGCTCAGCTTCTTGTGTGATTCTTAAGGAAGAGATCTCCACTTTGTCAGGGATAACAACTTCCGTACCTTAAACCAGTAAATAAGGAGTTGCCCCGGTTGATGTGCGGACTGTGGTGCGGTATCCCAGTAAGGAGAATGATAATTTTTCATGCCACTGTTTGTGCTTTTCTATCATCTTTCTCAATATCTTTTTGATGTTCTTGTTGGCGGCTTCCACAACTCCATTCATCTGTGGTCTGTAGGCTGTGGAATTCTTGTGCTTGATTTTGAAAGTCTCGCACATGGCTTTCATCAGATCACTGTAGCCGTTGTCAGTGATGATTGACTCTGGAACCCCGAACCGACAAATGATACGATAACGGACAAAGTCTGCCACGACTTTCTTAGTCACTGCTTTGTATGATTCCGCTTCGACCCATTTGGTGAAGTAATCAATAGCTACTAGGATGAACCTGTGTCCATTTGAGGAGGTAGGCTCTATCGGTCCAATAACGTTCATTCCCCAGGCGACGAACGGCCAAGGCGAGCTTGTTGCATTGAGCTCATTTGGGGGTACCTTTATCATATATGCATGTACTTGACATTGATAGCATTTTCGGACATATTGGATGCAGTCCGTTTCCATGGTCATCCAGAAGTAACTAGATCTGAGTATTTTCTTTGCTAAGACAAAACCATTCATGTGTGGGCCACAGGTCCCAGCATGTATCTCTTCAAGTAGTCTGGAGGCTTCCTTTGCATCGACACATCTTAATAATCCCAAGTCAGAAGTATTTCTGTACAAGGTTTCCTCCGCTGAGAAAGAAATTGTTGGACAATCTACGGAGCGTGCATTTCTGAGTGTGATTTTCAAGCTTTAGGTACTCTCCATTTGACAAATATTCCCTGATGTCGTGGAACCATGGTCTCTCGTCTGCTTCTTCTTTAATGTAGGCACAGTATGCCGGTTGGCTATGGATCTTTACTGGAATAGGATCGATGAAGTTCGTATCTGGGTGCTGTATCATGGATGATAGAGTGGCCAATGCATCGGCAAACTCATTCTGAATTTCGGGGACGTGCCGAAATTCTGTCTTTGTGAACCTTTTCCTCAATTCCTGCACATGATGCAGATATGGAAATATCTTGGAATTCTTGGTAGCCCATTCTCCTTGTAATTGGTGTATAAGCAGATGTGAGTCACCAATTACTAGCAACTCCTGGATACTCATACCAATGGCTATATTGAGCCCTAAAGATGCAGGCCTCATATTCTGCCATATTTTTCGTGCAGGGAAATCTGAGTTTGGCAGATACCGGGTAGTGTTGACCAGTTTTCGATATCATGACAGCTCCAATGCCGACTCCTTTGAAATTGCTTGCTCCGTCAAAGAACATTCTCCACCCGTCATAGGATTCTGCAATGTCTTCCCCTATGAATGACACTTCTTCATCGGGAAAATACGTTTTCAGGGGTTCGTATTCTCCTCTCACGGGGTTCTCAGCAAGATGATCTGCCAGTGCTAGCCCCTTGACAGCTTTCTGAGTCACATAGACAATGTCGAACTCACTTAGCAGGATTTTCCATTTGGATAGTTTGCCAGTGGGCATGGGCTTCTGAAAGATATATTTCAAGGGATCCATCCTTAATATGAGACACGTGGTGTAGGCACAGAAGTAATGCCTCAGCTTCTGGGCTACCTAGGTTATAGCACAGCAGGTACGTTCCAGTAAAGAATATCGTGCCTCATGTGGAGTGAACTTATTACTCAGATAATAACTGGCATGTTCCTTTCTTCCGGTCTCATCGTGCTGCCCCAGAATGCATCCAAAAGCTCATCTAATACCGCAAGGTAGAGTAGCAAGGGTCTACCTGGCTCTGGCGGGACCAAGACTGGTGATGTTGACAAGTATTCCTTGATTCTGTCGAAAGCTTTCTGACAATCATCGGTCCATTCGCTCGTAACATCTTTCTTCAGCATCTTAAAGATTGGTTCACATATAACTGTGGACTGGGCTATGAATCGGCTGATGTAGTTAAGGCGTCCTAGGAAACTCATCACATCTTTCTTGTTCTTTGGAGGTGTCAATTCTTGGATGGCTTTGCCCTTTGATGGATCCAGTTCTATTCCTCGGCGGTTGATGATGAACCCAATCAATTTCCCAGCAGGAACTGTGAACACACATTTTGCAGGGTTTAACTTCAAGTTGTACTTTCACAGCCCGTCAAAGAATTTTCTCAAATCTGTTGTATGGTAAGTGGCCCTCTTGGACTTGATGATGACGTCATCCACATACGCCTCAATTTCTTTACGTATCATATCATGGAAGATAGTGCTCATAACTCTCATATAGGTGGCCCCAGCATTTTTTAAGTCGAATGGCATCATATTATAACAGTAGATCCCCCACGGTGTAATGAAAGCTGTTTTCTCAACGTCTTCCTCGTCCATCCAAATCTGGTGGTAACCAACAAAACAATCCACGAACTATTGAAGTTCATGCTTTGCACAATTGTCAATCAAGATGTGTATGTTCGGGGGAGGAAAATCATCCTTCGGACTGGCCCGATTGAGATCTCGGTAGTCGACTCTGACCTTTCCATCTTTCTTGGGTACTGGCATGATGTTGGCTAACCATGTCGGGTATTCAACTACCCTGAGAACCTTGGCGTTGATTTGCTTGGTAACTTCCTCTTTGATTTTCAGACTCATATCAGGCTTGAACTTTCTGAGCTTCTTCTTTACCGGCGGGCACATTGGATTGGTTGGTAACCTGTGAGCCACAATGGATGTACTTAGACTAGTCATGTCATCGTACGACCATGCAGATATATTTTCATACTCTTTCAAGAATTGTGTGTATTCCCTTTCTCTTATGGCGATAGATGAATGTTGATGTGAGTTTCCTTGACAGTTTTTGAATCTCCCAGGTTGACTATCTCGGTTTCGTCTAGATTGGACTTAGGTCTATTTTCAAAATCCTCCAGGTCTATTTTCAAAATCCTCAACTTCTCTGATAATTTCATCGGGTATGGTATCTTCTTCTTCTTAATCACTGTCCTTTTGTTGCGTTGTCTCATTCCATGTCACAGTCATTGGTTCATCAAGACAGGAAATAGTAACGATGTAAGATGAAATAATGAGACAAAATGATAATAAATAAATATAGATTTGTTGAAACATAAAAGTGATTTTCGAACGTTTTGGAACTTTGGAGATTTTATTGAAAAATGGAAAAGGCGAAAAGAGAAAAAAATGAAATAAACAATGCTTGTTCAGCCTTGCTACCCCGGGACTCGTTGGGCCCTGGATGGTCTGACAGTCCAATTCTTGAGAAATGATCCCTTTCTCACAGTTTGGATGGTAGGTCCTTCCTCCTCCTCCTCCTCAACAATAACACAACAGTCCACGTCACCATCTTCCAAGAATAGATCCTTCAAAGCTGCTAGAGTTTCTTCTTCTTCTGACCCTCATATGATATCAGCTTGCCGGAAAGTCTGCTCCAAATATGGTATAGGCTGTTCCAATTGATAGTAGGGACTGCACCATGGTGGCGACCAGTCTTCGTACTCCTGCCAAGTGTATTTGTATCCCAACCCAAAAGTGGTGCCATGGTGCTTCAACTGTATTGGTTTGGAAATCCCCTGAAGATTTTTCCCTAGTCCTCTGCTAGGCTCGTATCCACTCCAGTTCATTATGCTCTCGATCTTATTGTCCCACCATTTGTCTTTATCTACTACATTGACCCGTTCAATGTGGTGGTATATTTCTCCGCCCAGCTTTCTTCTACCTTCAATCACCGGGATGGTCTGGCGACCATAGATAGGATTGCTTCCGTCTCCATGGATGATCACTTCCTGGTGGTTCCATTCAAATTTTATCACTTGATGCAATGTTGATGCTACAGCCCCAGCGGCATGTATCCATGGGCGTCCCAACAACATATTATAGGATGTCGATATGTCTATCACCTGAAATTCAATTTCGAACCATGTAGGTCCCATCTGTAGACAAAGACTAATTTCACCGATGGTAGACTTCTAAGAGTCGTCGAAAGCCTTTACATTCATAGATACTTCTTTGATCTCGTGCAGTCCCTTGCCCAATTTCTTGAGTGTTGTCAACGGACAGATGTTGAGGATGGATCCACCGTCGACCATAATCTTGGTGATGAAGTAGTCCTCACATTCCACAGTGATGTGTAGTGCTTTGTTATGACTTAGCCCTTCAGGTGGCAGCTCGTCCCCGTGGAAAGTGATCTTGTGACTCTCCAGTACTTGACCTACCATATTGGCCATTTATCCACTAGTTATGTTATTTGGCATAAATGCTTCGTTCAACACTTTCATCAAAGCATTCATGTGTGTCTCTGAATTCTACAACAATGACAGAATGGATATCTGGGCTGGAGTTTTGTTCAGCTGATCGATGACTGAGTATTCCCTGGCCTACACCTTCCTCCAAATATCATCTGGGCCTGTCTCAATGACGGGTGGCCTGTTGGAAGCATTCTTACTAGACTCTGCCAAGTGTTCAGGTGTATAGACCCTACCGGTCCTTGTCATCCCTTGTGCAGCACCAGTTTCTTCCATCTTGACTTTACTTTTCCTTCTTACTTCAGCCGTGTAATCCCAAGGTACAGCCTTGTCGTTGAAGGGTGGCGTGGTGGTTGACACTGTCACTGTGATTGGTGCAACTACTTTCACTTCAAATGGAATGGGTGCCTTAACAAGCGACATAACTTCAACCTCGAACGGAAAATGTGTGTTTGTAGGTGGTGTCGTTTCAAACTTGAATGGGAGTGCCGCAGTTACCTCGATGTCTCCAGATGGCTGAATCTGGACTATGATGGGATTAAGAGTGACTGCTGGCTTATTTGGGTCGTCACCTTCTATGATTAATTCGATCGACCCCCCGGGTCCCAATCTTCTTCTATCTCTATCATGTTGACACCCCTATGGTCTGGAAGCAGATTGTTGCGAACATTGGGAGCAGCTTCTTTTGCCTGGATGACCTGGTTATCAATCATAGACTGGATCTTACCCTTCAACGAACTACATTCATCAATTGTATGCCCCTTTATGTCGGAATGGTATGCACAGGTCTTGTTTGGATTGACCCACTGGGATGGATTTTCACGGGTTATAGTAGGGATAGGAGTGACATAACCAACAACTTTCAATCTTTCATACAGCTGGTCGATAGGTTCAGCAATGGCAGTGTATTTTTTAGGAGGTCTACGATCAAAGTTGGATCGAGGTCTCGGGAAATTTTGACGAGCAGGGGTTGATTGGAAGTGAGATAGCTGAGAGTTGTAGGTATGATAAACAGGAGCTGGTTGGGAATATCTGGGGGAAGTAGGCTGATATGTAGGCGGTGGAGATGGCTGATATGTTGATGGAGGTGCTGACTGATAGGTGGGCGAGGGTGCTTGATAGGTGAGTAGGGAAGTTTTGTATACCAACGGGGATTTGGGTCCCTGTGTAACCATTACCGTTCATGCATCTTTCTTCTTGGATATACCACCAGACTGCAAGGCTTTGTTGGTGGCCTGTAGGGCCTCAAAGTTAGTGACCATTCCACTCTTGATACCTTCTTCAATTCTCTCACCCAGCTTGATGATGTCAGAGAATTTGTGGTTTTCAATCACCATTAGCCTCTCATAATACTACGGATCTTGTGCCCAGACGAAGAATTTGTTCATTTGTTCTTCCTCTAGGGCAGGCCTAACCTTGGCTGCTTCAGATCTCCAGCGAGTGGCATACTCGCAAAAAGTTTCGGTGGGCTTCTTTTTAAGGTTCTGGATGCAGAACACGTCTGGTGCATTCTCCGTGTTGAACCTGAATCGGTCCATGAAGTCTGATGCCATACTTACCCAGTCGGACCACTTCTTAGGGCTTTGGCTGATGTACCAAGATAAATCATCACCTGTGAGGCTCCTCATGAATAATTTCATGCGAACCTTCTCGTCTCTTCCTACTCCAACCAATTTATCACAATAGGTCCTCAGATGGACCTTGGGATCACCTGTACCATCGAACATTTTGAACTTAGGAGGTTTGTAACCCTCCGGTAGTTCAACATCGGGATGTATGCAGAGATCTTCGTAGTTTAACCCTTCGACTCCCTTGTTTCCTTTAACGCCCTGAACTCGACTAGTCAGCTTCTTGAGTTCCTCGGCCAAATTCTTAATGAGCATATCTTTCTCACTGGATTCATGTGTGTAAGCAATATGTTGGGTGGAGTGAGGTAGAGTCTCCACGTCTATGGGGTTGTTCTGATGACCTGGTGTTTGAGCATAGAGGTGGTCACTTGTGGAGTCTTGTGGTTCAAGGATGATTAGCGAGGTATTTATTGGAGCGTGGAAAGTGTTGTGCTGGTGCTGTGGTGGGATAATTTTTTTTGTCGATGGAGTTGTATGATGATGAGTTGTGGGAGGGTTCTGTTTGTTTGGGGTGTTCTGAGGAGGTATGGGATTTTGAATGACATCTGGGACACTGAGTGAGAAGGATAGATTTGCCAAGTTCCGGACATGCTTAAGCTCCACTTGGAGTTTCAACAACCTTTGCTCGAGTTGTGACATAGCATTATTCTGAACCTGAGTACCTTGATTGTCAAGAGCTTCTGTTCGTTCCACTAGCATCGTGTTTTCCTGTCTGATGTTGCCCAAATCTTCCATTTTGCCTTTGCCTTTGCCTTTAAGTGGACTAGGAAGAGGAGGAGGTGGAGGGCTCCTGGATCTTGTGTGATATAATGATGATGACAGAATGCACGAACCAACCTTTGGGGAGGGGAATAATAAAAAGAGGAACAAAAATAAAAAATAAAAGGTAGCCAAGTCAGTGAGGATCATGAGAAAATATTGCAGTATTTAAACACATAGTGCAGGAATAAAAACGTGTCCTAATTTGGGAGCCTCTTTGTTCCAGAGGTAAGCATAGCGACAAGTTGATTTTGGAGAACTTAGATGCATAAATGCCTCATTTCATTAATGTAAAATAGACGAGTCCAAAACGACACTAAAATAATGAGCAGGAAATAAAGTCACTAATGGCACTTGGCCTTATTACATTGGTAAAAGCTATGAAAAGGAAACCTAGACTACTTAGTCCCCGAAGGACCTTCCCCAGGCTTGGTCTTCTTGGTTCTGTCAATCAGGTTCCCCAGGTCATGCATGCCTAACAACAGGTATACCCTTGCTAGATGCCCTCCTTCGTTTCCCTCAGCATTCTGGCAGTCGGTGACCCTTTTTCTTGTCTTTGCTTCTAGCTCCATCAGACCCTGCTCTAAATATTCCAACCTTTCACTAGATTTGATGGCCCTTTCATTCCACTCATCGATCAGCTCCATATTAGTCTTGTGTTGCTCCGTATGCTCGGCCTCGGACTCACGAAGCCTTTTGCGCAGATTATTGTATTTCACTTGAGCCTCAGCCGCTTCGTCTATGACCCTGTTTCTGTTGATGCCTGGCTCAACTATCCCTGCTATGCTGTCTTCCAACCATGATAGGTAAAAGCGTACATGCCCTACGTGGTATTTGTCGTGCTCGATGGTGTACTTTTGTACAATAACATTGAGATTCCACAGATGCTGAGCTTCACATTTGTACGGGATATCGTCAGCCTGAAAATCTGCCTTGTAATGACTCATTTTGGAGACTCGCGGTATAACTTGTTTTCTACCCGCATGTATCATGACCCTGATGGGAACACCAAGTATGGAGAGTCCCTCGATCTGATAATGAATTCACTGGTAGGGAACCATTCGAACATCCATTGAATCTGGTCCTCGGTCAAATTATCAAAAAACTGAGCCCATTCCGTAGAATTTTCCGATTAAGCGAACCTATCAGGGATGTAGGTCATCCTCTTAGGGTGGTAGAAGGCTATATGATCATTCCACGCCTTTCATGGAAATTCCAGATGATATTGGCCTCTTTGGAGATGCTCCAATAACCAAACCTGTAGTAGCATATTGCAACCCTCAAAGTGTTTGCCCCCTTCTGGCAGGCTCGGTATATGTCTGCTATGATCATAGGGACAATGGTATATGTTTTCCCTTCGATCCCTTCCATTAAGGTTTCTGCTACCATAGCCAGTCTAGTGTGAATCCGGTCTCCTTTGCTTGGAAACACCATCAGACCCAGGAAGCAAACGATGAACACAAAAATCCTTCGGTGAATGTGAACCAAGGAAGTAATAGAGAACTCGTCGTGGAAGATATGATAGGATTTTCTATGGTTGTATCGTTCGTAGAGATAATCAAAAGGCATGTAGGAATCTGTCAGGAACTCTAAACCATCGTTCTTCTTTAAACCCATCATTTTCAGGAACCCCATAGCAGCACGATTCTCTGGTACTAACAAACCTGGACTGTCCCAAGGTAATCCCGCAAAGCCCCATATCTCCTCTAAGAGGGGGGTCATTTCTATGTTGCCAAAACGGAACACAGACCTTTCTTTGTCCCAGAACATAGTGGCTGCTTCGACCAACATGTTGTTTGGTTGAATGTCCAGTAAAGAGGGAAAGTTCCCGAGAACCCTCTTCACATGGTCTTTGTCACTAGGCGAGAGGTCTTCCCACCAATCCAGCAATAATGGTGGTATTCTTTGGACCATGCCGAACCTGGGGACTTCATGCCTTATTTTCTGCAAAATAGATAAGGTTAGACCCTTACCCCCGCCAGAATCGACTATTTATACACTTATGATTAGCATGCATGCATTTATTTCTCCAAATAAATGCACAGAATGTGACTGCATCCGTTGGGATTATGAAAAACCCGGTGGAATTTTGGATAAGGCTGTCTTAAAGGGCTATCGTGCAGACGACACATTAACCCGGCTAGGTTTGACCATGATGCATGCACAATATAATAGAGTAAGGTTTTTATGGGGTTTCTAGACTCGCACCCTCAAGTGGACAACTTGAGAGGGGAAGGCACGGAACTGTCGACTGCACCGCTAACCAACTAGTTTTACCGCAAATAATACTTTCCGAAATTAGGGGTGATATAAAATGGAAGGGCGCAAACACTCATCAAGCGTTGCTATAGGATTTGTATAGGCACGAGTGGAATATGATGTTGAGCATAATTTATGCAACAATAAATGAATAATAAAATCATGTTGTCATGTATTTGCACGTTATGAAAACGGTAAATACAGCAGTTATAATTGAAAAAGCAGTTACAAAGAAAAACGAAAAGAAACATTTTAGTTTTGATTCTGAAAGGAATAAACACTTGAAAGAGATAAACAATTAATGGCAATAGAGGGGGAAAGGGAAATGTCGCAAGTATTAGCAAAGTAAAGAAAAGTTCACAAAGCAGTTTGAAATGGTAAAAGCCTAGAGCATCCCTAGCAGAGTCGCCATGCTGTCGCGCCCCCCCCCCCTCTTTCCTCCCCTTTACGGATCGGTCAGGGTATTCGACATTATTGGGACAACTCGTTTCCTCTTGGGAAATGGGATAAGGAATTGAAGAGTCACCACCTAACGATTTTAAGGTGCGTTAGGGCACCTACTAAAGGTTATTTACAAACACAGATTAGATAAACCAGAGATTGGTTAAGGGCTTGAAAGTACTTCAAGGGGAAGGTGTTAGGCACCGCTCAAAGTCCACACCTGTGGTTCCCGACCAAACAAGCTTTATGAATTTAAACAAGTATCAAATAAGCTTAAACAAATAAAGGTTTTGAAAAGATTCGCAGTCTAAGAACACATACGAAGTAAAGTTTTAGAAGATTTAAAATCTAAGCACATATATAAGGTTTTGAAAGATTTACAGTCTAAGCACATATGTGTAAGGGATAGGGGAGTCCTAGGTTGTTTATCCTATAGGATCACATCAATACAATGCCTGGTAATCACTCCCCAGAAAGGGGATACACGTGGCATTAGCGCACCGGTCATCATATCCATATCTACCCTTCCCACCCCTTAGTGGTTATTTAACCGAGTGTTGTTTAACGATCACTATGCCTGCTGTTACTCGTCCCTTCTTAATGGTCCTCGAGGAGATTAGGACCTCTACCTATAGGTAGTTCTAGACAGACCCTTAAGGTTTAAAAAGGAGAAAATACTAGGCGACGGGCAAGAACAAATAAGACTTTAACAAATAAAAACAGGAAAGAAGCAATTAAGAGGCTAAGATTTACCTCCACAGATAATGCACATAAGCAGCACGTCTCAAACACAAACAAGGGCAATATTATTAAGCAGCATCCTAAAACATGATGTCTAAGTGAATATCAAAACACATAAGATATGCAGTTTCAATTTTATAAACCCAGAAGCAGGACCTAATCAGTTTGCCTAAAGATTTAAAAACCTGTTAGCCATTAGGCAGTAAACACAAAGCAATTGCCTTCCAATTTTATAAAAGTTGGTTACCTAAGGCTTGCCTAGGCGTGGGGGAATGCATAATAGTTACCATAATTGTTAAAAAACAGTTCTGAGGTTGTTTTACCTAAAAGCATGTTGTTCTAGGTGATACGATTATGCAGAGATTGTTACTAGTTTTATTAAGAGCAAGACAATTAGATGTGATAATGTTTTATACCTTTCGTGAACCAGTAGTTAAACTAGGCGTGGTTAAGCAGATGGAAATGAAATCCTAGAGCAGGATATCTAATATGCACATATAAATGCAGGATGGTTAAGACATAATTTCAGGACACACAGAATTCCTAAAAGCATGATTTCTAAAATGCACAAAGAGTTACAGGGTGATGGAGACATGATTTTGAATGCACAGGAGTAACAGCTTTTATGTTAACATTGTTTATTGTCCTAGGAGCAGGATTTCTAAGTGATGACATGAAGCATGGATGAGATGCTGAAACAGTAGACATGAAATCCTAGGAACATGATATCTAATGCATGTTTGGCATGATTTGAATGAATATGATTGTCCTAAAACATGGATTCTAATGCAGATAGAAACAATGTAAAGCTTAAAACATGATTTCTACCCGATGATGTTAACAGAACTATATGGCTACCCTCCTCACTTCACTAGCCATCCCCAATATCTATTTACAAATAATTATTACAGACCACCTGAGTAAATTACATAAATAGATAAAGGAAAAAAAGAAATTAAACTATAGGGAGCCTGAAAAACAGGCCCAGATTCTCAGGACCTCAACTACCCAAATGTTTCATAGCGTTTCTTATATCCGGGTATGTCAGAATTTCCTAAGGACCTCAAGGGATTCCGGGCAGTGCTCACACCCAGATTTCATAACCATAATTGAGTAAGTGCAGTGTGGAAGGGCCAACCCCAGTGCATCAGAGTTCGGAGGGATCTCATAGGAATCCCAAGGCATTCATACACCGGAGGGGCAGAACCTAAGGACCTAAGAGTAGAGTGAGAGTGCTTGACATAGTTTTGAAAAGGTTTTAATAGGAAAGACAATGTTTGGAAAAAGACTTAGTTGAAACAGTTTTATAAAATAGGAGAGTTGTTTAGCGGTAAAACAATTTTTGATAAGAGTGGGACGATTAACAAATAGTAGACTAATCACAGCACAAACAGATTCAACACATTCAAATCACAGTCTTTCATAAAGGGGTGATGGGAATTGGGGACACCTGGAGCACATAGTATACATGAGCATAGAAGTTCTTGTAGGGGGTTTATGGGGATTAGGGGATAGCTAATGGCATCAACACAGCATGAAATTCAGAATTAACACAGAATCAGACAACTTAGGATACAAATTGCTTTGCAAAGAAAGGTTCATACTAGAAACCAGGTAAACACAAGATAGAGCAGAGTCACATTGGGACATGCTACAAGGGGGGTAGTATATTCATAAGCATACTGATCATAAGGGGAAGTGGGACGTAATATAATATGCTAGATGAACAGTGATGTAGACATGTCAATCACATAATGAACAACAAAACCATATATAGAAAAAGATCAGAGACATGATAAATTGAAGCAGTAAAAGGAACATGTTGGTTTTGGGACTTCAATTGAAATCAGAACATACCAGTAAAGAGATAGTAAACACAAAGTGAAGGATAGGAGAGCACAATAATTAGCCTTGGCTTGCAGCCGGCTAATTCAGAACAGTAGTAAGCAACAAAGAAAGAAAGAGAGAAGAAAAGCTTTGAGTATGAGAAAGAGTTTTTGAACTAATGTGTTCATGTCTTTTGTTCTATGTAAGAGAAATGTATATATAGTTTGAAACTAGGTAGAGAATAAGGTAAAAATCAAAGTCATGCAGTGATTGGGGAATCAGAGTCAATCAACATAAATCAATGTAAGTACTCCCTTCAATTAAGGAGTTAATTTAGAACGGTAATAGACATGCAATAAATAAGGAAAGATACCATATGACTGGAATATAACACAATAAGGAAATAATTTCAGCACAGTACCAGTATAGAACATGTAATTGTGGCTAGGTTCAGAAAGGTCTAATTAAGGAAATAACATGAGAATTAATTTGACAGCATAGTCGACCATAAAATAAGGCAAGAAATAAGCTAAGGTCGGAAAATCAGCAGGGAAATCATCATAAGGGATTAGCGAAAGGTATCAATCACAGGGAATCAAAGGTTCAAATAGAAAATGGTACTGAATAGAGGAAATCAACACGAATTGCGCAGAATAAACACATGATAAGCAAGGCAGAAGGCAAGAATTTAGAACCCTAATAGACATGGTAAAGTAAAGATCATATAAAATCAGGGATTCAAACTGGAATATAGTACTCATAAACATAAACCTATGAAAGTTAGCGAGGTAAGCACATAATAGGCAGAAATAGGCAAAATCAGGAACCCTAGTAAGTTAAACAGGGTAAAAATCACAAAATACTCAGATTAATCGAAGCAGATTCATGAGAATCAAACATGCAAACAAGTTTGAGATAACGAACATTGAAGATAAACTCAGAATCCAAACAAAGTGTCAGAAAGTTGGGGGTTTTAGCATAACTAGTTAGGGTTAAGGAAAACTTGACAAAATCAGTCGAAGCACATAAAATTCAGAGGATTAAACACTTAAAAATCAGAAAGCGTTTTGAAGAAAAGTATTTTCAGAAACCCTAGTTTTAGGAAGATGACAAGCCACTTCGAAAATCAGAAGATTTCATAATAAAACCAGTGAAAGTAAGTTAAGATCTAAGAAGTTTAAGTAAGGTTTCGAGAAAATAACATAGATATGAAGACATAGGCTTAGAAACCCATAGGTTTAAAGCGAAATAGGAAGATATTACTCAAAATCGATCAATGGCGGTTTGAATTAGGCAAGGACGGGCCAAAGGTATAAGGGGACTGGCCCTAGTCCCTCGAGGACCTTAGAGACGGAGGCACCAGCATAGGAGAGGCCATTGGAGGTCTGGGGGTGGTGAGAAACCACCATGATCGACGACAGATGAGCGACGGTGAGAGAGAGTTAGGGTTGGGTCAGAGAGGATTTGAGAGAGAAGGGGAAGGGGTGACGGCAGAGTGAGGAAAGGGAAATGAGGGGTTTGGGAGGGTAGTCTTTAGGTTAATTAAGGGAAGGAGTGATCTGGGTCGTTGATCGAAAATGATCAACAACCAGGATTCTATAAGATTTTGGTCGGGTTAGGTAGAGGGTTTGGCATGGGTTATATTGAACTGGTTTATAATAGTTTTGGGCTAGCTTAATTAGGCTATAATTGAAATAAAATAAGGCCCTTTGTTAAATACCCCAAATAAATTAATAAAAATAACTTGTAAAATAATTACTACTTATAAAAAAAGAATTTCATGCGTTGAAATATTATAAAAAATGGTTATTTAGTATTTAAAAATACAAAAGACTAATTTCAGGTAAAAATAATAGAAAAAATAATATGCATGGGCTATAATTGCAAAGTTATTGCAATTGTAGCCAAAAGGTGCCGAATTGGCTATTTATAGAATAATTTGGACTTAATAAGAACATAAATAGTAATCTTAAATCAAGAAATGCTTTGAAATTATTTGTGATGCAATTTTATAATTATTTATTAGAAATAAAATACTGGCAAATTAATAAAAAATGCAGAAATTGTGGAAAAAAACCAATTGATGCTAATGCATGATTTTGAAGATATATATTCAATTTAAAATATTTTTGGAAAAAATTGGGTATCAACAACCTATCCCAACTTCCGGAATTCCATTCCGACTGCGATATCTAATTTTCCACTGCCGACCGAAAATTGCCAAAATCCAATTTCAACAATTCAAGCCTAAATCTACTCCGGATTTCCGAATGACATTCCGAACACACTCCTAAGTCCCAAATCACCTAATGAAGCTATCCGAGCCACAAAAACCATATTCCGAGATCATATACCTATAAGTCAACTTCCTGTTGACTTTTGCAACTATTGAACCAACTTAAGAGACTAAGTGTCTCATTTCTTCTCCAAAAATCGCTCCGAACCCGAGCCAACCCACCTAACACAACATAATGAAGCCGAACCACATATGATGAAGCAGGAAGGGGGGAAACGAGGCTAAAACTTTCGGAACAACCGATCGGGTCGTTACATTCTCCCCCACTTAAACATACGTTCGTACGTTCGTCCTCGAACGTGCCTAGAGTTGTTCCAAAAACCACTAAAATTGCAGTGTAACCTACCATGCACATACCCTGGGGTGATCCCATGTCACCCTATCCCATATAGGTTCAGTAGCACAACATAGTTGGAATTTCGCAATCCAACCTAATCGAAAAACCTTAGAACCAAATTTCCATTTCCGAAATAATTTACAAGATCAAAATTTCACAACTGTAAACTGAATAAGTATGAACATGTTGTATCAAGCCATATCCATAACCCAAGATGCGATCACATAATATACCGCATGACTCAAACACTCATGGCGATAACTCCTAATCACAATAGCTTCTCAAAATAACCCAATACCGGTACATAACCTCTTATCAAGCAATGCCTCGCTCTAACACTTTCATATACTGCCGATGATGAAAGAAACACGAAGAAACTAGAAACCATTCGTCCGATCAGCATCAATATCCTCACAAATATATTGCAACTAGATCCGGAAGTACCCATTCTAGGTCCGACGACCTCATCTCATCTACCAAAATCACTCTAGCGACATGACGCATCAATACCATCCTGAGCCATAACCTGTGCAACTCGTGCACTCAATAGCAACACCCCACGAACTCGGATCATAGAAAAGATTCACACGAGAGGACTATCCTGCCATTAACAATTACCATCACAACACCATGCTAAGAGCCTGACACTCATCGTAAAATCAAAACACACAAATCTGACACCAAGGATCATAACTCCGCTACAATGCGTGATCCCATCCACACGCTGGTCCACATGAAATACTTCGAGCCACCTTGCTCAAAATAAATAACCATGCGCAATTCGACATCAAGTACTCAAAGTGCGTTGCCGTAACCACGGGGAATCGGACGATACCATGCCACACGAACTCGAAAGAACATAACCAATACGTCTTAATCCGCAATACTCAATTACTTACCTTACTCAAATCCCGATATAAAGCCCAAATAAATCTGCACCATATGTGCATATAACCAACAATCACCACTCCTCGCAACACCGAAGGGTAACCCATAGATCACTCCAGAATATGAATAAACTCAATGACAATCGAATGGTGCATCCCTCAACAATAGCAATTCGGAGTCAAAAATTCCGACCCGGTGCAGAACACACACCCATACTGGGCCTACAAATAACCTTAAATCAACTCTGGTCACCCACAACAGATAGATAACTCTCTGAAGGTTCACAATGACTGAATCATGGCATTTACTAACATCTGACTAGCTTTTCTCGCATCCTCACAGTCCACAATCACAAAATAATCTGTTTATGAGAACTCTCAGTCTCGAAGTCCATGAAGCGCACAAATTACCATATTTGATCCCAACTCCACCGCTCGAATATATAACACGTCCCTAACACTCAATCATTCCACAAGGGATACCCCTATAATTCTTCTGTGCCACCAAGTAACCTTGAATATCAGCAGTCGATCCAACAAGAGAGCGTCACAATACCAATGAAGCACCCTTAACTTCACACACTGCCCTTTCTGAAATGTATATACCCTCATCAAGCCACCCAATAGTGATATCATCAACTTAGTCATCAGAAACTGCCAATGCTGCCTAAGAATTTATGACCTTCCTTCCAGAATTGAACCGAGACCTCACACATGCAATCTCAGTCTCTACACAACATACCGCATACACCATGTCATCCTATGATAAATATGAGAACTTCATAATCCCTTCTGAGCCACAAGCAACTACGTACCCAACTAGCTAAGAACTTTATATTTGATCCCATCTAGAAGCAAAATCACTATACATCACATGCTCCGCACGCCAGTAGAAAATACACATCTCTAACCGTAGTAGAAACCATTAAGAACTCTCTGAATCCCATTTGTACAACACCAAACCGACATGACCGAATCCTTCTAACTCAACCAAGCTATGCATATCACCGAAACCCAAGAGCATTGCTAAGAAACACCTGTAAAAACTCATTGCCTCATAAGCACCCAAAGAACTAATCACATCCCTTACCATGCCGATCCGACCTACTACAAAGTTGTCCTATTTATCCAAGTTCCTTCTGACTTACCTCCGAATTGATACTTCTCCTTGCCATAATACTGCAATTCTCAACCTAGACTCACCACGCAAAACCCAAGCATAAGATTGTACTGTCTAAGGCTCGTAAGCTGCTAAATACTCTCTCAAATATCCCCAAAAGTACCACATTCAAAATACTTACCCTGAAGATACTTCCTGCGAATCAAAAGCCATTACCTTCACTTTCCTGATACTGATATGTAGAATCCATGATAATGTAGAAATGCCACAAGTCTTGACACCCTCCATTTTAAATCTCAGTTCTAGCCAAATGCACACCTTGAAGATTCCCAATTGTTACCTATGCATCTTGAATCCATTAGAACCGTTCTTGGGAGTCATCCACTCTACTCAAACCTCAATTAGACTGATCAAACGAACCGAACGACCGGTGCTCCATTAGCACTCCAACACCCCAGGAAGTAACCCCACCTTAATGCAACCAAATAAATTCCTGCCCCATGCACATTACATCCTTCACCAACAATAACTCAAGGCGTTCCACGATTCTTATACACCTATAAAGCATAACACAACCCCTATCCAAAATTTCCTTTACTCAAGTCATCCTTGATCTCAACCCCCTGCAGGCCATAACTGATTCACCAGTATACCTCGAACCGAACCCAACACATCACATAATCGTTCAACCAACTTATCACTAGCAGACTCCCCCACTTGTCTCAAAGACATAGATCAAAACAAACAACAACTCATAATGACCATACACTAACTCCACCGCCATACCACAATGAGATTCAACTAAATCCTTCATAAGCTCATATATAACTCAAACCATTTAACGTCCCAAATCATCTACAACCTCATACTCACCATTTCAATAGCCGTGACAACTTCCACAAGCGATCTAAACTCAACTTACAACATATAACATTTACTGGTAAAGGAGTACTTGCTATAAAACCACCTAAGTATCACACAACCTCAGGACACTCCACGGGAGATAACCCCGCCTGCTTAGCCTCAAACTGATATCATCTCTATACCCTTCCAAAAATCATAGCGATCACGCAATCATTATACCCTCCTACATTTGAACACAAACAATGCCTATCCTCGAGGCATCAAGATACGCGGTATAAGAACCTGAAGCTGAGGGAAGAACTAACACTGGAGCTATGGTCAAAGCAATATTAAGCTGCTGGTGCTCTCTCCACACTCGTCTGACCACCTGAATACCCTCACCGGACACCACGTGCCCCAAGAATGCTACTGAACTGAGCCAAGAATTCGCACTTGGAGAACTTTGCATAAAGCTTCTCCTCCAACAATCTCTATTGCACAAACCTCAAATGCTGAAAATGCTCCTCCTGGCTATGTGGGTATGCCATGACGCCATCAATGAATACAATAACGAAGGGGTACAATTACTGTTGGAATACACCGTTAATCAAATACATGAACGTTACTGGGGCATTGGTCATCCCAAAATACATCACTAAACACTTATAACACAAAGGGGAGATCCACTTACCTCCACAACTAACCTATATGAGAGGTCCTCCAATACACTCGCAACTCGAGGCCATATGCCGTCTCAAGACAGAAGTCAAACACTCACTAGTTTCTGCTACATATCCAGCCAATCCTTTTTGTCACAATCAAACAATATGAACCTCTCTCACCATCGAATCAAACTCACCACATAGTCACCCAGCCATAAAGTCCCACCAATAAGGACACAAACGGACATATAAGTCCCAAATGCATGTGCTCACATAATCGAAATCTCAGCACTCAAGTCATAAACAGAACCCGGCCTCAAGTCCTCCAGAATGGCCCATTATCAACATTCTAAAATCATCTCTCGCACCTCGCTCATGGAAATCACAAGTCGTCGTTACACAACTTATACCGAGCGCTCACGTACGCATTCGAATACTTGAGAGGAATTTAAAGAGTTACGTTTTTAGCTGAATAGATGGATTCGCACGACAAGAATTCAAGGATGTGAGTTTTTTCCTAAGGGTTCTGCAGCCTCTCGAAGATAATTACAGACGTCTCCGTACCGATCCGTAAGACTCTACTAAACCTGCTCATGATCGGTGAGTCCTATGTAACCTAGGCTCTGATACCAACTTCTCACGACCCCAAAACCACCCCGGCCGTGATGGAACCTATTGTTGTACTAGACCAGCTAATTCAATACTTAAACATAAGGCAACCTTTTCATTTTTTTATTTAATACTTCCGATATTGTCATAAAATTTTCATTTTTAACATTTCAAACAAATAATGATAGATAAACATTTCCACTCTGTCCCAAAACCCAGAGTCATCAATCATGAGCATCTAAAGGATACAAGTCTGATACACTATATCTAATACAATATAAGCCTTAGTATGAAAGTACCAAAGAAGTAAGAAGGAGAAGGCAGGGTTGCGGACGCGTGTAGCTACCTCGCAATCTCGTGAGTCTCTAGGACAGTAAATCAACTCTCAGTCAGCCCTAGCACCTAAACCTGCACACAAGGTGCAGGGAGTAATATGAGTACGCCAACTCAGTAGTAATGAAAGTAAATAATGTCTGAGAACTACGAAACACATAAAACAAATCATTAATCCACTGTAAATATAATTTTTCTTTCGAAACTCATAGGTACGACAGTTTGTAGCACTTGAAAGTCGATTTAAGTAAATTTCCCTTTAAAAATGTACCTTCCAACAGTTTTCATAGAAATCAAGATAATTTAGTGTAGAAATGATAGAAATCATAAATAGCCTCTCGGGCAAAAACATGTATCATAAATCGCCCCTCGTGCATAGCATCACTCAGGATCAGTTACTCAGCATGCCTCGCAACCACTCGTAATCAGCCCCTCGGGCAACCTCACAGTCACTCATGCCTCCCACACTCGTCACTCGTCACTCGTCACTCGGCACTCGCACTCAGTAGGTACATGCGCTCACTGGGAGTGTGTACAGACTCCAGAGGGGATCCTTCAACCCAAGCGCTATAACAAGCCAAATCATGGCATCAATCACTTTGGCACTCGGTATATCAATGACATGATGCGGCGTGCAACCTGATCCCATATCATATCCTCATAAATCAGGCCCTCGGCCTCACTCAGTCATCATAAACAGTATAACATGTTGCGGCGCGCAGCCAGATCCCATAATATCCTCACAACATAGGCCCTCGGCCTCACTCAGCCAGAAACCTCTCAAAAAGCCACTCGGGCTATCAGTAAAACGGGGTACTCGACCCAAAATATCATTTTATAACTCAAAATAGTGTAAATAAGACAGAGTTTCGAAATCAATTAAAAATAATATGACTAAGTGTAAATCATAAGTCAACATAGTCAAGAATAGCAGTAAAAAGCCCCTAATGGGTCCAAATACGGCATTCCGCCCAAAACATAGTAATAATCTTTGAAACATGAAATATCATATGATTTATAATCAAATATGCAACTTAATAGTTGCCACAGGACGGACCAAGTCACAATCCCCCAATTGTGTACGCCACAAACTCGCCATCTAGCATGTGCGTCACTCCAAAAAAGTGATACAATGTGAAGTCCGGGGTTTCATACCCTCAGGACAAGAGTTACAGTCATTACTTACCTCAAATCGGACAAAAATCTACTTTGTGATGCCTTTTCCCCTCAACTCGGCCTAAGCACGTCCCGAATCTATTCAAAAACATATTCATATCACCATTAAGGGAACAAAACCCACTCGAAAATAACCAATATATACCAAAAATACCAAAATTGGCCAAACCCGACCCTCGGGCCCACGTCTCGGGTCCGATAAAAATTACAAAACTAGAATCCTTACACTCTCACGAGTTCGTACATACTAAAAACAGCAAATCCAACCACAAACGACCCCTCAATTCCTTAATTTAAACTTTTCCAATTTCAAGCCCTAAACCCCCAATTTTAACCATTAACATCCATAAATTTCATGTTTAATCAGTCAAATATCACCATCGAAACGAGTTTTAGGTTTAAGAAACTTACCTCCACGGAAATCCCTTGAAATCCCTCTTCAATTTGCTCCCAAAAGCCCCGTATGAAAATATGATGAAATAAACCAAAAACTCGCAAAGGCATCTATTTATGACCTGCCCAGCGATTGCCGCATCTGCGGCCTCTATATCGCACATGCAGTCCCAGGTGCGCATCTGTGGCGCCCATTAATTTCCCTCTTTCCGCACCTGCGTCCAAACAGCCGCACCTGCAGGCTCGCAGGTGCGGTAATGTCTCCGCATCTGCGATGCACCTCAACTAGCCCAAACGCCGCACCTGCGACTACTAATCCGCACCTGCGGTGATCTCACCTGCGGCCACACGTTTGCATCTGCGGAAATCACAGAACAGAAACACACCAGCACACTCTAATGCCAAAAACTCATCTGTCAACCATCCGAACTCATCCCGGAGCCCTCGGGACCTCAACCAATGGTACCCACAAGTCATAAATGATTACCCGAACTTAGTCGAATCCTCGGAACACCCAAAACAACATCAAAACACCAAATAGATCCATAATTAAAGCCTAAAGATTTCTAAACTTCCGAAATTCGCCAACGATGCCGAAACCACTCAAACCACGTCCGAATAACCTGAAATTTTGCACACACAACCCAAATGACAGTACGAAACTATCCCAACTTCCGAAATTCCATTCTGACCCCGATAGCTAAGTTTTCACTGCCGACCGGAAATTGCCAAAATTTAATTTCGCCAATTCAAGCCTAAATCTACTCCGGACCTCCGAATGACATTCTGAACACACTCCTAAATCCCAATCACCTAATGAAGCTATCCGAGCCACAAAAATCACATTCCGAGATCATATACCTATAAGTTAACTTTTGGTTGACTTTTCCAACTATTGAACCAAGTTAAGAGACTAAGTGTCTCATTTCTTCTCCAAAAATTGCTCTGAACCCGAGCCAACCCACCTAACACAACATAATGAATCTGAACCACATATAATGAAGCATGAACGGGGAAAACAGAGCTAAAACTCTCGGAACGACCGATCGGGTCGTTACAATTTTTAAGAAATATATCGTAAAAGTAATAGGATTACATGACTAAAGATATTTACTTGTTCAATTTTATATGAATTACATATCCCCTAAACAATTATACTAATAGGATTCCTAAAGGTAATCATGTAGGACTCCTAACGTGTAGTATTATGTCCTAAAATTAATAGGATTATAAAGCTAATATCAAAAATTCCGGTTATATCTTTTTATTATGAGTTATTATGATTAATATTATAAGGTTATTTTGTAAACCGATATTATATTCATACTTTTATAATAACTAATTTCTACGTACGTGTGTTGCACGTTAATAATGACACGTGATGATTTAGTCAATTTATATGAAGGGACACCAAATAGTAGAAATATCTATAATAAAACAACCATTACAATATATGTATATATACGCGGCCAAATTTTAAAATGCCGAAAAATGTAAATATTATTTCGAGTCTTTTCTTTCATCACACCATTGATGGTCCCTTTGTTTTTATCGATATACAAATTACGTATGTGAAAAGCATTTAAGAGAAATCACGCGTAAGTTACAAAGTAACTATTAAAGGAATTAATGTGAAATACTTATATACAAAAAAAATGAAAGTATCCAATGTATTATCAAAAGATAGCGAGTAGGAAATTACCAAATAATGTTTCGATGGTGGATTTTGTTTCCTCTTCTAAAGATAGAAAATTATTCGAAACTTTTGTATTCGAAAAGTGGCTGGTACATTCCATAACTGTAGTATAATTCCTAAAAGATATTTCCAACTCTTTGTGCACACATAAATAAGTAGAATGAGCAGCCTTCACGCGACCATTTATAATGTAATAGCTTTTGTTCTGTTGAAATAAAAATTTTCAGTCTTTAATATTTTTATTGAAAAGTACAGCCTGGATATTTTCCCCTATAAATTAATATAAACTGAATTTTAAATTAATTAAAAATGTATAAGTAATAAATTATATCAAAATAAATATACAAAATAAGCCTACCTCTTCGTCAACAAATGTTAAATGCCAACACAAACTCTTTCCTTTGTCGTTCTTATATTTTTTTATTGGTCCTCTTCGAATAAATAATACCTTAATTACATATTTGAAGGTCAAACGGTTTAAATTTATTTATTGGGACATATTATTTTTTTAAATCTGGTTTTGTTACGTTACGTGAGATACCTACAATGTATAAATAAAAGCTGCAAAATATCATCTAATAGCTGAAAATTAATATTGTTACACTAAAATTACTTGAAATACTACAAACCATTGATCTCTAAATATATACAATTTAAACATAATACTACGTCAATATAAAAGACTTTGATATCTAAACTAAAACTATGCAGAAAAATAAAGAAGTACAACACAAAAATAATTATAATAAAGTTAAGATGTTATTGTTTTTCTCTCTAATTCATATACATCGCCTTAAAGCATTACTCAATTACGAAAAAATGGGAACAATAGAGAGAACTAATAATACCTTTGGAGAAAATTACTTCTTTCTACACCATTACCTTTAGAGAACAATAAATAATATGAAACAATTGCATCTTTTATAGGAATAACTGTCTTATTCTTTTCCTACATGGATTCGTACAATAAAGCTGAATTCTATGCAAATGGGAGAAGATTAAATAAGGAAGCACATTATTGTCAAAAAAGGAATAGGCTAGAAAAAAAAAGTTAGCAATGAGGAGTAGACTCCAAAAGCCCAAACAGCCATATATTGTCCAACAAAAAGTAGGATAGAAAGAAGAAATATATTGTTATTAACAATAAAAGAAGAAGAACAATATTGTAGAGAAAGAGAGAGAGGAAATTCTTATTGAATTTTGGGATGAATTACAATGGAAGAGGACCTATCTATTTATAGGGAAAGAGTGACTTAGCCACCAAGTAACAAACCCTAGAATCTCTCTAGAATATACACATTCACCATAAATAGAATTCTATTTATAACACTCCTCCTTGAATGTCTATTCAACAAATAATGTGCCTGATTAAAACCTTAATTAAAATAAAATCCAATGAAAAAATTCTAGAAAAGTAAAAAGAGTACACGTGTTTAGAAATGCGCCTTTTGGTTGCCTCGTTAAAAACCTCGCAAGGAAAATCCAGTGGGACAAAACCTTGTAAGGGAAAAAGAGTGCAACGCGCATTAACTCCCCCTGATGAGAGCATCAATTCACATCCTTGAGCCTTCGCATCCCAATCTTGTGTATTAGCTTCTTGAAGGTTGACGTTGGTAGAGATTTTGTGAACAAATCATCTATATTAATNTGCACAAATAGCACCTAGGATATGGTACTTTATGACCAAGAATTGTATATGCTTTAAGCGATTTAAATTCTTCAGGGATCGCTATCACATTTTCATTTCATGCTAGACAAATAAGATATCGAAAACCGATTGCACATATCATTGACTTTATACTTTTAAGTGTTTGAACTGTAGGTTCAAAACTATATGTCTTTCATATGAAACCAATTCTACTTGAATTGTTTCTCCAGACTTAAGATCCTCATATATATTTAGCGCTATTATAAATGTCGTCGACAAACATTTTATATCGGTTCCAACCTCCTTATTTTCATATCGACATGACATAGAGATCTCTTCATTCATATATGTAGGTACCTGAACCTCTCTTGAGATTTTATGAAGTGTTATGTCATGTGATCTTCTAGATCACTGCCTCCTTTATTATGATCATTTGCTCATCTTCTTTATCAAGAGGTTTATTTGAAACCGAGTTGTCTATNCTTTCACGAATACTTTAGAAACTCAATAAGTTTCTTTGAGACTTACCACAACACAATAAATTGACATGATAATCAATTGTATTCCTCCAAAATAGTAATAATTGGCTCTTCCAGAGCTCTCAATTAATTTTGTACTACCACATATTCATCAATATTCATATGGTGAATATCTCTTTCAAGGAGAAAGTTGTAAATTATGGTCATTGTCAAAATTATATGCAAGATCTGTTTCTTGCATTAGTGTTATCCTTTAATAATCACATTGCCAAAATAGTTTGGCGTCCAATAGGTACGTGACCAATGATCATTCATGCCATAATAATGACTTAATTTTCTTATATCATCTCAAACATCCTTTTAGATGTGAGTGTAGTATATTCACTACCACTATNAGACATGACATAGAGATCTCTTCATTCATATATGTAGGTACCTGAACCTCTCTTGAGATTTTATGAAGTGTTATGTCATGTGATCTTCTAGATCACTGCCTCCTTTATTATGATCATTTGCTCATCTTCTTTATCAAGAGGTTTATTTGAAACCGAGTTGTCTATATCGCTTTAAGCGTACCATAGACTTTGTCCTTCTAGGACTTAATGGGAGCATTTGCAATGAGAATATAGTTACTTTCTTTGGGTCAGCAAATGCGTCTGCATGCTTTGCAATATACTGCAGCTGAATTATCTTTTTATGAACTTCAAGTTCATACTATCTTATTCGAGGATCTAGATGTACAAATGACAATTCATTTCACGTAACTTTTTCTCAACTGTTTATCATATCTCCCCCTCATGTTAGAAAAACTAACTTGTTTCCTCAACTTTGAGAACCCATCTTTGTGCGTTATGGTATTAATCAAAATATACCCCGCACATCAATAATAATAAGATGGAATTATTTGGTTCCTGACCCTGAACCACTTGTGAGTGGAGAAAATAATATACTTTGGTATATAATGTATATCAAATTGATATAGATAACTTTGTTCTCATAAACAATTGTTTAGCAATTAAGTGGAGGCACTCAATAAATCATTTTGCTAAACCAACTGTGATGTAAACCAATTTATCAAGATGAACTATCTTGAATAGACAATCTGGAAATTATGCTCTAAATTAAATTATTGAGCAAGTTACCACGCAAACAGCAGGTTGCAGGTTAATAATAATTGCACATGTAACCATCTCATAGATGCATCTTATGTGGTATACATGGCAGTGAATGGGCCCATATTCACCTTTGATATTTCCAGCATTCATGGGACTCAATCCCAATTTTAGTTGGTCTATTAATTAATGAGAACAAGTAACATAAGAGAATTCATAAAGAACTTTCTAGTTCTTTAATATTTACCCATGTGAATTCTCTTTTATTTTTGCACATCATACTTAAATTGATATGGCTAAACCAATTATGCCAACTGGATAAATTATCAATATTGATAAACTTCAAGTTTATACCATGACGTGTGCAATTATCAATAAACTCCAAGTTTATTATGATATGGGTTTATATATCAATAAACATTCACTTTATTGTGGTATTCTTTTATTTGTGTAATACAAACTGGAGAATAAAGCGGGTAACTTTAACATACATATTACCCCGCTACAAGTTGTAGTAATAGAAGATATTAAATTTTTTCTTTATTTATAGTCTCAATATATTCAATCACTTTCACGAATACTTTAGAAACTCAATAAGTTTCTTTGAGACTTACCACAACACAATAAATTGACATGATAATCAATTGTATTCCTCCAAAATAGTAATAATTGGCTCTTCCAGAGCTCTCAATTAATTTTGTACTACCACATATTCATCAATATTCATATGGTGAATATCTCTTTCAAGGAGAAAGTTATAAATTATGGTCATTGTCAAAATTATATGCAAGATCTGTTTCTTGCATTAGTGTTATCCTTTAATAATCACATTGCCAAAATAGTTTGGCGTACAATAGGTACGTGACCAATGATCATTCATGCCATAATAATGACATTATTTTCTTATATCATCTCAAACATCCTTTTAGATGTGAGTGTAGTATATTCACTACCACTATCACTTACATATTCTTCCAACAATGAATATGTATTCATAAATCAGATGTTGTCACATTCATATCATGAATGGACCATAATCATCTATATGTTCTTTACGAATTTCATGTCAAATTGATGACAAATATAACTTTCAAATAGTGAAAGATTATTTTGAGAATTCTTAATATTCACATTATCATAATGATGACGATTATAATTTCGTCTATCGCCACGTCCACATCCATTGATATCTTCACGGTAATAATTTTGTCTTCTTTCAGACTTATCATATATTGGTATCACATTCTCTTAAAGGGAATGAGAATGAAGCAAATTTAGNTACTTTCTTTGGGTCAGCAAATGCGTCTGCATGCTTTGCAATATACTGCAGATGAATTATCTTTTTATGAAATTCAAGTTCATATTATCTTATTCGAGGATCTAGATGTACAAATGACAATTCATTTCACGTAACTTTTTCTCAACTGTTTATTATATCTCTCCCTCATGTTAGAAAAACTAACTTGTTTCCTCAACTTTGAGAACCCATCTTTGTGCGTCATGGTATTAGTCAAAATATACCCTGCACATCAATAAGAAGAAGNAATCAAATTACAGAATTTCAAGAATTTAAAAGAGAAAAATAAAGTAAAATACTTACCTTAAATCCAGAATTTAATCATGAAGAAATTTCATGGAGAATTGACAATCATTATGCTCAGTCTGAAAGCTTCTACTCAATTGATTAGAGTCTCGTGCTGATAACGTGTTATAAAAAATAAAAGAAGAAGAACAATATTGTAGAGGAAGAGAGAGAGGAAATTCTTATTGAATTTTGGGATGAATTACAATGGAAGAGGACCTCTCTATTTATAGGGAAAGAGTGACTTAGCCACAAAGTAACAAACCCTAGAATCTCTCTAGAATATAGACATTCACCATAAATAGAATTCTATTTATAACATATACAACGAAGAAAAAGAATTTGACCAAAGTCAGGCTTTGTAGTGTTGGTGTATGCGTAGTTTAAATGAAAGGAAAAACCAGCCTCATGTAAGTTACAATTATATCCTTAAATTATACAAATAATTAAAGTCATAAAAGTCGATCAATATTTCAAGGTTATTTTAGTCCTTCAATATTTAGCATAAATTATTCGTGATTTTATAATAATATAAATATAGATTACTTTGTGGTATAATATATCTTCTATTATTAATTTCCTTATTTTCCACTTTATATTTGTGTTGTTTATATTTAGTAATGAACATAACGGCCTTCATTTCAATGGAAATGAGAACTTATAGCTAGTTTCTTGTGGTATTTCCAAACAAATGATATATTATAGCGACAAATTGGATTCCAAAAAAGGGTTTTAGGTTATTGATTCGGCTCTTTGTCACAATATTTAGTAATTTTTACTCGTTATCCTAAATTCTGTCTCTGCTCCTGTACTTACTACTGACAATATTTAGCATTTTTTACTCGTTATCCTAAATTATGTCTCCGCCCCTACACTTACTATTACTTCTCTTGAATGTGAATTGACAAGGAAAGGATAGCCTAGTTGTGAGGACCCTAAACCTCTAACTACAAAGAGATTAGGAATAGAGTGTTAGGTGTTTGTCCTGATTTTCTACTATATTTGATTTTCCTATCTCTTGAAGGAAAGGACAAAGAAAATTATAACCCATATATGCCTAGTCTTTCTTTTTGTAGGAAAAGGTTTGGATTTCTATAAATTGAGGATCCTTTCTTCTTATTCAATAGCATCCACAATGTAGCTAATGTTGGAAAATATTGGAAGATTATGGAGAATAAAAGGTTTAGCTTGAGGCGTGTCAAAGACATTGTTCTTAAGGATATTTTGCCCA
Organism: Nicotiana knightiana; assembly: GCA_005239525.1. Classification (NCBI taxonomy): domain Eukaryota; kingdom Viridiplantae; phylum Streptophyta; class Magnoliopsida; order Solanales; family Solanaceae; genus Nicotiana; species Nicotiana knightiana. The sequence continues at coordinate 48,931 of ML371550.1, read as the reverse complement.
CACAGTGATATATATAATTAGGCGTATTCCCCAGGATTCAACAAGTTCTTCCAGTTATTAAACTGGGAACAGAACTAGCAGAAAACATAAGAAAGAAACCCAACATATAGGAGGAAAAGATGATTCAGAAAGTTGTATTAAAAAGCTATATTAGAAAGTGTATCTTTAGCTCTCCAAAGACCATATTTATATAGGCGTTGCTCCAACGGCTAGTAATGGCTAGTAACGGCTAGTTTGACTCTATTAATTGTGAAATAACTTACTAAATAATAAGTAAAATGATTTTTCAAAGAGAAAAGATTTCCAAGTCAAGATGAACATTACCTTTTGAGATATCACTAATTTTCCAATAATCTCCCACATATGCCAAAAGGGATATAAAAAATAGAACGAAAGAGAGTATAATTTGCTGGGTTTCGGGTATAATGAAATTCATCTGGTGTCTTATAGACTATGGACCAGATATAGATAAAATAAAATTTAACTTATAGAATTATTGGTGAAGTTGATAACTTCTATGAACCAAAAATTCTTGTTGTAAGTTGGGGATCTTATCATCATATTACACCCCTACAATTTCTGCTATTATCGCGGTTTTGCTCTAATAGGCCATGCGCGTGCTTGATTTTCATGAGTGCTCTAGAAATTTTACCATAAATTTCATAGGAGCGGCCTATTCCACACTCATATAGGTGCATCCTTCAAGTGTATTCTGCAGCACAATACACCACCTACAATAGGCTATGAATTATTAAATTAAGTGTATAATAACTCAACCTCACACTTCTTGTAGTCTCGCACTATACACACACACCATAAGAAGAGACATAATTTAATAGTACACATTTGATCAACTAATGACTTGTTATTACCATATGAACCTACTTCATGGGATCTTCAATCATATAGGTTGGGTTACCATCATTGTTGATACATCTCAAATTGGCAAAAGTCTCAACCTCTCGATGTTTCATTTATAAGTCAAAGGATCGGCCAAATCCTCTTTTGACTACACATAATATGTATAAAAAATTCTCATATCTAAGCAATTGATTTATCACATTATGTCTCTAGAGAATGTATCTACTCTTCCCATTGAAAGATTTATTATCTTACAATGGCTATTGCGTCTTGGCAATCACAATTCATCCACATAATTATTGTCGGTTTAACTCATCAAGAGGTTGCTTAATCAACCTCACTTCCAAGCAATTTTAGTATCACAACACTCACCAAAAGGTGATCACATAATCACTATTGAGTTTTTTTTTCATCTGAAGCAAAGATTCAGTATCATCACTGTATCCTTCTAATACAATGAAAAATTCACATACAAAATACTAAGTTCTCAAGTAAGGCATAAAATCATCTCAATGAAACAAAACTTGACTTCTGTACAAGTGCCTTTTGAAACATCTTTCAACACATAAGAATTTATTTTCTTTATGTCTCTTTCATAGTCAACCACCAAAGTAAAATTTTCTAAATGTAGAAGCAACTTTAACTTCTATAGAATTATCTCAAATAAATAGGCCACGGATCATAATTCAACGATTTCTTCACCACCCAAATGACTAAGAGATCCGAAATGAAATAACTTTTCAGCGCCAAAAATACAACATATTTTTTTAATCTATTAATATAGTTTTTTTTCCCCAACAAATCTCAATTTTGTAAGGCTTCATTACAATAATTTATAAATATTTTTTATCATTATTCCCCTTATGATCAGGCTACATAATCGTGGCAATACATTCTTGACCCCCACGCTTTCGAAGATTTCAGACCATTATGAAGATAATCTTTTTACATAAAGAGTTCTATTTCATAAATAACAAGCTAATAATATAGCTTCACCCAAAATATTTTATTTTCAAATTAAAAAATATGTATGCCCAGAGATATAAAAAAAAAAAAAAAAGTCACCAACCTTTTAAATAGTATATAAATGTAAATACAATTTATTCACGTGGTCTCAAGCAATATACACAAATTTTCCTTTTGACATGTCAGGAAATTCCAACACCATCGAAATAACTAATATCATATTGTCTCTTCAAGATGTCAAAAGAGAATATTTAAAAGATCAAGAGAACTGCAAAAACAGTGTAGTATCTTTCACTATGTAAAGTGCACATACAAAATTATAAATACAAAGTCACATCAACAAATAATATACAACTACAAACACATCTAAAATTGAAAGGATATTATATGTATCATTCTGATGTCAAAGTTTATCTGCCTATTATGTTATCATGAGAATAAACATGAAAGAATAAATATTGAAGAGATATACATTATTTCAATTATGCATACCTGACACTTAGATATAATGTTACGCAAAAGCAAGTGGAAGATATTACTGTATGTCTTTAAAGTTCATCAGAGTTCCATAAGTGGTATTCTCCCTAAGGCCATCCTGCAAACTTGAAGTATATGCCCATTTTTCAAATTAGAATAATAACTTGGACAACGTCAAATTTGATTTTCCATAACTAAAAAAATGTGGAAATATCTTTAAGATTGTTGGAAAATATTGGAAGATTATGGAGATCTAATAAAAGTTTTAGCTTGAGGCGTGTCAAAGACACTGTCCTTAAGGATATCTCGCCCACACAGTGATATATATAATTAGGCGTATTCTCCAGGATTCAACAAGATCTTCCAGTTATTAAACTGGGAACATAACTAGCAGAAAACTCAAGAAAGAAACCCAGCATATAGGAGGAAAAGATGATTCAGAAAGTTGTATTAGAAAGCTATGTTAGAAAGTGTGTATCTAGCTCTCCAAAGACCATGTTTATATATGCGTTGCTCCAATGGCTAGATAACGGCTAGTTGACTCTATTAATTGTGAAATAACTTACTAAATAATAAGTAAACGTAATAATTTTTCAAAGAGAAAAGATTTTCAAGTCAAGATGAATATTACCTTTTGAGATATCACTAATTTTTCAATAGCTATATGGGGTTTGAGAGTCGTATTTTGAGGAAGAACTTACGGGACAAGTGTTAGTGTGTCACTTGTGTTTGCCTCTTTATGAGTTTGTTCTCTCGATATTTTGTACTCTCTTGTATATAGTGGATTATTCATCTCCGCCTTAAAAATAGATCAACTGACCGAACCACGTTAAATATTTATGTCTCTTTTGATATATTTCTCTTTTATTGTCTGATGTATAATTGTTCAAGGTTTGCTACCCTGATTTTTTCAATTCTGACAGAGAGCAAAATGAATAATAAGAAAATTGTAACATTCTTTGCCTCCTCCATCTTTGGCATGCCGACATTGAGTTGACAATATCGTGGGACTTTTGCGTTCTAATTAGGTATAATATACATAAAATGATGCAGGCCTCTGACTTAGGAAAAACTTTGTAATATACTACTCCTATTTGGTAAAAGTCAACCTACTAGAGAAGCCTTGACATAGCTCAAGAGCCTCTTTGATGAGTTCTTTATTCCACATAATACTTCACTCTTTCTTGTTCGAGTTTAAGTTAATTACATAGAAAGTTTAAAAAGAATTTATAGAATCAAGTCATTTAAAAAGTAATTACATATTGATAACTTTATTGAATAATATTGATTGGTAACCTACTATAACAAGCTAATGAGTCAAAAAGTTCATTACACTGTCAGTCAGTGGCGGAGCTAGGATTTTCATGAAGAAGAGTCAAAATATAAGGAAATAAACTCACCAAAAAGTCAAGAGGTGTCAATACATACTATATTGCCTAACTACACAGTGTAATTTTCCGACTAAGGAGTGCCGGTGGACACCCCTTGAATGTATGTGGTTCCGCCATTGCTGTCAGGCTATATAACTTAAATCCAGTTAAAATATGCATGGTTGCATAATTTTAAATGAGTAAACGTTGCTGTTTTGCTAGAAAAAAAAAAGAGGAAGGTTTTAAAAGTGGCATGCACGTTTCTTTGTCTTAGACATGGTATCAATATCGTTATAGCAGCATTATAAATAGAGATGGTTTTAGTCATAATAAAATCATAAATTTTGCTTGCAATTAATCATGGGGAATTGTATTGAAACACTATTTTCTTCATCTCTGAATCAAGAAGATGAAGAGTCAAAAGATTTAGCCAGTAACCAAAAGCTGAGATATGATTCACCTAGATTTCTATGTAATGACATGAGTGATAGTTGCAAGAACCAGAGAATCAAGATTGTCCTAACAAAACAACAGTTAGAGCTGCTTGTGAATAATGTAAAAGAGATCCACTGTGGACAAATCCCAGTTCAATCTTTAAGAGTAAGAGCTGATTGTAAAAGGTGGAAGCCTTCTTTAGCTACTATTCCAGAGTTGTAGAGTTTTTTTTTTGCAACCATCTGGTATCCGAAATCTACTAGCCCGACTAATTTAAGGGGAAAGTTCTCGTTACCAGGAATTTTCTATTCCAGGGCTTGAACTCGAGACATCTGGTTAGGTTAAGGGTGGAAGGATCATGTCGATCGCACCACATCCCTGATCAGTGGAGTTATAGAGTTTCTTTTTGTCAACCATTTGGCATCTGGAATCTACTAGCCCGACTAATTTAATGGGAAAGCTCTCGTTTCCAATAATTTTCTATTCCAGAGCTTGAACTCGAGACCATTGGCTAAGGGTGGAAGGATCATGTCGATCCCACCACATCCCTGACTAGTAGAGTTATAGAGTTGTTATAACAAGAAGATGAGAGCTGCTTCTCTTTTTTTTTCCTTTCATTATAGGTGCAAAGTTGACAACTTCTGTTTCTTGATTTCTCCACATTATTTTGGAAAGGGAGAAGTCTGAAATGGAGATGATTTTTAATATGATGACATAATTGTATAGTTATTAGAAAATCTGTGTTGCGCGGACTCTCCAAAAGGTTGCCGCATCCGTATTCGATCCTCCAAAAATACACTTTTGAAGGATTCGACTCATATCCGGAGGCATTTTCGGAGAGTCCGAGCAACATAGGAGAAAACAAGAAGCACTCTTCTGTAGGAGTTGTGGGTATTAACAAAAAGGATCAAACTTTCAATTATTATTACTCATCTGAATCTAAAGCTGAAAATAACTGTACAAGGACCTGGGCAATGGAGGAAAAGTAAGAAACTAAAACAAAAGAATGACCATCCAGTTGTGACAGAGTTAGTCACTCACTTTACAAATTACAAATGAATTTTGGATCTTTATTCCTGTGATTACTATTCACCTCTTTGTATATACAATAAATGCAAGAATCAACACTGATGAAACAAGATCACTTTTTCTTCTTTTTTACATGATTCTTCAACATGTTCTCACTGACCTTGTTGCTTAACTTTTCGTTTTCTTGCTTCAACTTCTATGGCTTTTGACAGCGTCTCGATCTTCTTAGTTAGCATCTGTAAACACCAAACAGATTGATCAATGATAAAAAGAAGAAGATAAAGTGTGTGCAAGGATTTTAAGATGAATAAGAGTAATAGTGTTTTGTTTTATGGTAATACTTCACCTTAATTTCTTCATCTTTAGTATTCAAAGCAGATTCCTTTGTCTCACAAAATTTTCTCAAACAGATAACCTCTTTCTGTAGCCTGTCATACAAAAAACCTGATACTATATCATCATTATCGCCCTCCATGCTTCGATTAGTCTTGTTTTCTTCTTGATCCCCTCCTGGATTCTTGATTTTCTGCGAGTGTGTGATTTCTTTGCTATTCATTTCTGCATTTTCTTTTCCAACATTGTCAACGTTCTTATCTCGAGAATCCCATAAGTTCTTCTTTTTCAGACTAATGACTTGCTTCATTTCTCCATAAGCATCATCGCTTCTTTGATCCGTATTTTCCTGCTTAGTGTTTCGGCTAATGGTGGATACCCTTGGTTGTGATGTCGATCTCTTCTTTATTCCGGTATTGTTTGACAGAACACCAAAAAAGTGTTTAGTCTTTTGAATTTTTGTGGATCCATGGTTTCTATTGGGATTGAAAGAGACGTTGAATGCTTGTTTCAAGCCTTCTTCGAGTGTCTTGAGCCTCAATTTCAGCTTATCCTATAGCAAAACATTGGCAGAATGAGGATAAAACACATCAGATTAATTTCAATAAATAAGCTCACCTTTAGTTGTGCTTCTGCCTTGGCTGTTCTGTCTGATATGGTTAATTTGTCTTTAAGTCGTTGCATCTCAGCCTACGATGCCAAGGCGAAAACTATTTCAAGAAATGTAATAGATGAGTTTGAAATGTGATTCATTGGCAGTTGAATGTTATGCTTTAATAACCTGCAACAGCCTTCTCTCTTCTAGCCATTGTTTTACAGGCATAACTTTGTCATTCTCATCTTTCCACTCGTTTGCTACGACAGTTGCTACTCGGTTTGCTGATACCTTAACTCTTGCTAGTTCCCTTTCCAATGTCCTCTTCTCCTCCTACAATATTGAGAAAAGCTCATGTCTTATGATCTATAACTGAGTCGACGATTTGTATTACCAAATATGTGTGCATGGTTTTTACTTGTAATTCAGAAATTTGTCGTTTATAGTCACGAAGTCTGTTAGCTGCTGCTCCTCCAGCAAGGACCGCCTCCTCGAGTTCTATAATGGTTTGGCTAAGCTTTTCCACCTCAAGAATCTTTTGACGATTCGTCTTGTCAAGTATTTTAGTTTCCTCCTGAATTGAGAGAAATTCATGTCAGGCCATATACTAATCTGGTTTTTACAGAATGGAGTTGGTTGAAATTTCCTACCTGGAAGATTTCAATCTGTCTTCTAAGTTCAAAGTTCTGATTTTGAATCTCCTCTACTATTAATGCCCTTTCTAAAGCACTTTTTAGAATCATTTCTGCTTCAAGCAAAGCTGCTTCTTTCGACTTAGTGTGTCGATCCAAAGCCCTTTTATCCTCCTGTAATGCTGCAATCTAGAAAAGCGACAGAGAAAAGAAGTTAATGCCACCAAATATTGTAGAAAATAAAGCACCTGAAAATGTGGTGGAGCCAGGAATTTCAGTAAGGAGGTTCAAAATATAAAGAAGTAAATATACGAAGAAGTCAAGGGGATTCAACATTTACTATATATACGTAAAAATTTATTTTGACCTAGTAAATATAATGTCTTTTCCGGGTGAAGGGAGTAGAGATGAATCCCGTTCCGCCACCCTGGCTCCGCCCATGCCTGGAATGAGTATATCATTTTAAAGTACCTCATTCTTATACATCTTAATCTCTGCCTCGAGAGGAGCAATGATGGACTCGAGAGGAGGAGAATCGTCGTCTTTCTGATCTGCATATACTCTTCTAAGTGTTGCTTCAGCAGCATATTGTGCAGCCAGTGCCTCTTTTTTCTCATTAGCGAGTCGTTTGGTATCAAGATTCTGCATTTGCAGTCATAACCAATAATTTATGTGGCCTTTTAGGTAAGGAAATGGTTGCTTTTGAATAGCATATCTTTAAAAGAATGATGAAATGACATACCTTTTGTTCAAGAAGCGTTTCGCTGATTTTCAGCTTTCCCTCCAATCTCTGAAATTCATTTCCGAGCTGTGGAAAATAGGAATTGGATTATCAATACATACAATATAGTAGTAGCTCAAGTATAACAAGCAAATGCATTTTTAGGAATGTCTTCTTTTGAGAATACCTCTTCAAGAGCTTTGTCTTTGAGGACTTCTGTTGCTTTCAGAGCCTTAATTTCACTCTGAGCTGCTCCAAGTTCGCGATCTTTCTCTATTGAAATTCACATCAAGAATTGAAAATCAATAGCTAAATTTTGCTCGTGCAGTGAAGGGGAGCCTTGACATAACTGGTAAAGTTGTTGCCATATGACCAGGAGGTCAAGGGTTCGAGTCGTGGAAACAACCTCTTGCATAAATGCAGGGTATGCTGCTGCATACAGTAGACCCTTGTGGTCTAGACCTTTCCCCGACCACGCGCATAATGGGAGCTTAGTGCATCAGGCTGTCCTTTATATCAGTGCAGTGTGTTATAGGCATGTACATGTAACCATTGGTGCTTCAGAAAAGCCAGTTATCAAAAATAATACACTACAGTCTACAGCCAAAATAAGGACTTTATGGTGTCATTGTAGCCAATAAATATATAATGGTTAATTGGTTATAGGCAAACTTTTATGCAGTGAAAATTACAGGTTTAAGGCTATGACGGTAACTGTTTAAAAATGCAGATCATTAAACTATTATTTGGCCTATGTTAAGACAAGCTGGAAAGACAGAACCACAACAAACTTAGAAAACAACCCAACTCTTAGATTGTTTTATGTAGTTGTCATTGGTTCACAATCTTGAACGTCTGTGCTCTAACATAAAATTTTCAAATATTCAATAGCATGAAAACATAAACTTGTTCGTGTGACCAGGGTCACGAGTTGAAGCCGCAGAAATAACCTCTTAAAGAAATACAAGGTAAGGCTACACACATAAGACCCAATGAGATTCGGCCCATCCCCGGACCCTCGCATAGCGGGATCATGAAGGGGAGCCTTGGCGCAACAATAAAAGTTGCCTCCATATGACTAGGAGGTCACGAGTTCAAATCGCAAAAACAGTCTCTTGCAGAAATGTAAGGTAAGGCTGTGTACATAAGACTCATTATGTTCCTCGACCCTTCCCTGGACCCACACATAGTGGGAGCTACGAACACGGGGCTACCCTTTTTATTCATCACTGAAGCATGTTAGATTAGGAGAAAAGAAGATTCTTCAAAATAAACAGTAAGATAATATAGCAACTTCTAACACTTCTGTTAAAGGCACAGTACTGTCATAGCAATAGGAATACATACACCAGGTAGCATCACTCGGTGCAGTAAGCTCCCGTGATGCGCGGGGTCCGGGAAGGGCCGGACCACAAGAGTTTATTGTACACATCGTTACTCTACATTTCTGCAAGAGGCTGTTTTCACGGCTCAAACCCGTGACCTCCTGGTCACATGACAACAACATTACCAGTTATGCCAAGGCTCCCCTTCGTACACCAGCTAGCATCATAATCAAGAAACACAAAAAGTGAAAACTAAAAGTAATTTTTAACCTTTGAGTTGGTTCTGCAAATTATTGATTTCCAAGATAACAGGATCAGGATGAGCAACAAAAAATTCTTCAATCCCAAGTTCATATATTCCTGACATTTCTTTCTTTTTATTTTCTGTTGCTGTAACTTCTAACTATAGTGCAACGCTTGAAAACTGAAGACAAATGACAATGATAATAATGAAGTAGTGAATCATAGACTTTGTAATTGTAGCTATTTAAAGAGTCCATTACTTATAAAGAAATTGAGTTGAATTGAAAGGATGGACTTCCCTTCTTTTGAAGCAAACCTCAGAAAATAACAAATCAAAACCAGCTTAGCTGTTCTTAATTCCCTCTTGTTTAATAAATATATTTTATCTTAATTTTAATAAAAGGCTATTCCATATCTCCTTTTATTAAAAACTTTAATGCAATTCCACATCCTTTTTCTAGTTTAACTACTCAACTTTAAAAAAGATAGTAATGATTATATGGAACAAAATCTTTATATGCTTCACACTCTTCTTTTGTGCTTACTAGTTTGTATGGTTTGGCTGTAACATATTCTTGAAGTTTGTTTTTAGTGGAACAAAATTATAAAGAAATAATTAAAAAAAATAAGTGAAATTAGACTAAACAAGACAATTTCTAGGGAATAAAGGCTAAGTTGTCCTACACTTATCTGGACTTTGCTTTTTGAAGCTTTCCTTAAGCAGAAAAGGGGTGGTAGGTAATCAAGTTTCATTTATAATATAGCTTTTTCCTATTCTTTCCCTATTTCCTTTTAGGGAAAGAGATTTTTTTTTGTTTACCCATCTAGTACGCGGAACCTACTGGTCTGACTAATTCAGATTCGCGCTGCATAATGTCATTTATGGAAACGCTTCCTATCAAAAATCTATCATTTTTAAGACTCGAATCCGAGGCGTTTGTATAAGGGTGGAAGGATACTATTCATCCCATCACTTCGCTACGTAGCAGCAAGTGAGTATCTATGTTAAGGAATATAGGTTCACGTGAACTCGTGCTCCTCTTCCTAAATCACGTAAGATAATATTATATTTCTTCAAAATTACTTAAATAGATATGTGTGCACCTATACTCAAAAACTCCTATGGTGCAATAATTATTGGGTGCACCTCTACAAGCGAAATTGGGTTCAAATTTTCCCAGTCTTATTTTCGGGGCGGAGTATATGTGTGTGTGTGTGTGTGAAAATCACTAGAATATCAAAAATAATATAATTTTGAACCTATGATTTTATTAAAAGTGTAGTGGTTTTATGGTAAGAGACTAAAATTAAACCCGTCAAATATAAATTTTAAATCCATCTCTTCACAATAGTGAACTCATCCTGTTGAAATTCTCGATCCGCCTCTGTGCAGCAGAAGGGAAAATGTTGATGTGATATTTTCCAAACATAATCTCCAAATATTGATGGAAAGCACTTCCTACTTGAGAAGTAAATAAATTGCTTGAACGTTAAACACTCCTTAAAATCATGGAATCATTGATAAAATACAAAAGAGAATGAGGTGCTGAAAACAAATAATTGAAAAGGGTTTTAAACTGAGTTTGCTTTAAAGTACATAAACAAACTGAGTTGCTTTTAAGTATGAATGATTATAATATAATTGAAGATAAGAGCAATTGGGCAAAGAAAATAAACCATATATTATATAAAGCTTATCATAGTTGGATGACACTTGGCAAATGGCAATATTCAAGCTGTACATGATCAATGTTTTGGTGAGGCAAAAGAAAAACACACCTTTAGAATAAAGAGTCTCAGTACAGTTTTTTATAAATAAAAAAAAATTATAATGGTGATGTTCGGGTCAGCTTACATGCACCTCGAGATACCTGTTGCCTCCACTAGCAACAGGTATATGGTAATTTTGTCCACCAAATCTTGAGAAAATAGGTAGAAATCACCGGTCAGACCTCTCTATAACAGCATCCCTATATAACAACACTTTACTATAAAAGACAAGTTTTTTCCGAAATCAATTTTCATGTTATGTTATAATATATGTTCTCTATAACAGCACTTCGCTATAATATCTAAAAATATTCGGAACAAACGAGATTGTTATAGAGAAGTTTGACTGTACTAATAATTTTTGCCTCTACTGGAATTTGAACTAGTGTATGTTTACACCAAATTAGTATATTTTACCATAATTAAGTAATAGATAAGGTGACACTACACATTAATTAACCATACTTAGGTGATAAAATTAAAGAGTATTTACGAGATACAAAACTTATTTTCACTTTTTTTTACATCAAATCAATAGATAAATGACATGTATCTGTATATATATATATATATATATTTCTCTCATTTAATCATCATTAATTAATATATATTCTCATCACATTAAATAATTGGGTGCGAATAAGTTTTTACTGAGAATAAAGTTCTGAAAGTGACCTCAAAGGAGTTTCAAGCTAAGTTGTAAAGGTTCTATAATTTCTATTTAATAATATCTTTTGATAATTAGCTTTAAGTAGGTAAATTGTGATAAGGAATCGGTTCTAATCTTGATTTCCTAATAATTTCATCCTTCTTTTCTATCCCTTTTTTTCTCTTTCCGTTTTTATATTACTTATGTATAACTCCATTAATGGTGCCTTAAGATAAAGATGATGACGGCAACCCTAAACTTTGTAATTAGTTATGTTATGATTTTATTGTTTTTTTTAAAAAAAATTATTTATTGAATATAATACTCCTACTAGACCTTAATATTATCTCATAATTAACTTAACTAAATTTGGTGTAAATATCCAGCGCCTGTAAGTTTTTACCGTACCTTAAGTAATTTTTTATTTTTTTTGCCTAATTAGGACTTCACGCAAATAGTCATGTTAGTATCTCTACTTCGCTCTACGGTAAAAAACCAATTACTTAAGATTCAAACTATATTTAAGTATTGGTCTAAAACTTGCAGTATTTAAGTAAAATAATCTTTTTCTTTATCTACTTGTTCTATTTTCTCTCTATCCCCTCCGCTGAATTTTTTTTTTTTAAAAAAGCTAGTACTTCATTTGTTTCATTTTATTCCCTCCATTTCAATTTCGATGAGATAGTTTGACTCGGCACAGAGTTTAAGAAAAAAAATAATTTTAAAACTTGTGGTCTTAAAAGCTTAAAGGGTAAAAGCTTTGTGGGGCCATGATATTTGTACGGTTATAAAAGCTTTTTATTAAAAGTAAAATAAGTAAAATGAAGAGTTTAAAATTGAATTATTTTCAATTATAAAAATGTGTCATTCTTTTTGGAACAGGCTAATAAGGAAAGTATGTCATCTAAAATGGAACAGAGAGGGTATGTGCTTTTGTTAACTAGGAATAAAGTTTACAAAAGAACGGAAAAGTTTTGAAACGTGCGGTTTAAGACATGACATAACATTTTGTGTGTTTGTTAAGAGTAAAATAAAAAATATTCCCTCCGATCCATAATGAATAATTTTTTGGTTGTTTTCACACAGATTAAGAAATTCACCTTTTAATATTAATTAGAAATCAAATTGACCGTATTAACCTCTATTATCTCTTCACATAAATACCCTCACATACTCCAACACTATTAACTTCAAAAGCAATGTAGGAAGAAAATAATTAATTCATTCTTGAAATTTGAAAAAATCAGATATTTTGGACCAAAAAAAAATGCCAAAAAATTACTTATTGTGGATCGGAGGGAGTACAAGTTAAATTATTTTCAAATTTAAAAATCTATCATTTTAAAAAAAAAAACAAACTTAAAAGAAAATGATCCTATAAACTGGACTATAATGAAATAGATCCTATCTATATCATGATATTAGTGTACATTATTGAACTTTCAAATTTTCAAAATTTTCTTGAAGATAATCATTTTCTGGTTTGCTTATTACAAGCCACTAATAGCAATGGTATTGGATTATTAATGGTGCTTTAGTTTATAATTATTGTAATTGAATATATGCACTAATGACATTGTGTCAAAGGATCAAATCTTTATCAATGGATTAACACAATTAACATCAAGGGGAGTGTCTTTGTAGTAGGTATTGATGTGTATATATCCTTTAAATATCTCACCAAAAACCTCCAAATTAAGACATCTTTTTAGAGCTAGCTATCATTTTCTTTCTTCATAATTATAGAATTTTATTTTAATTTCTCTCTGTTTTTTCCCCTTTATTCTCTACTTTTATTTTTCCCATCCAATAATAAATTTTGGTAGGGAGAAAAAAATTGAATGAGTATAAATACACCGTTTTTTAGGCTTTGAATGCAAAAATCTCATGAAACTTACGTACTTGTTATGAGGTTAGAATTCTGTCAAAAAAACCACTGTAAGCTTTTGTCTTTCGCATCATATATTAATATTGTCACACCTCTCTTTTCACCAGTAAGGATAATAAGAGAGTTTTTCCACTTTAAGTGACATAATCAAAAATTAGATTATTTATTTATTTAGAGTCGCCACTTGGGATAATTATATGGTGTCCCAAGTCACCAGTTTAAATCCCAAATTGAGAAAATTTGACTCTGTTTAAATTGTCTGAGAACCAGAAGTCCGGGTAAGGAATTCTGTTAACCCGGGAGAAGGTGTTAGGCACTCCCGA